>JANHFL010003823.1:0-29230 GCA_032468155.1 Oxyrhabdium leporinum | reverse complement strand
GGAGGACCGGGGCGTCGCGGTGGCGGCGGGAGCGCTGGGCGGGGAAGTGCGGGCCGGGCGCTGCGGGGCCGCCGGACTGGCGGCGGGCGCTCCACCTCGGCGGGGAGGCTGGACTCGCGCAGCGTTGCGGTACGAGATGCTTCCCTTGTAGCTGACTCGGAGCACGGCGCGTTGCTGGATGAGCTTTTCCAGCTCGGCGCGGGTGCGCTCCGGCTCCGGGCCGTGCCGCCGGCGCACCATGCGGCAGATGCGCTCCAGGTCCGGGCGCGCCTTGCGCGAGCGCAGCGAGTCGATGGTGTCTAAGATCCACTCTTGGTAGCGGGGCGCCTCCTGGCCCGGGGGCGGCGGCGGGGGGCCGGCCATGGTGTTGCCGCCTCCCCCGGGGCTTTGCTGCCCCCGTGCGCCGCTCCGCCTTGGCCTCAGCCCTTGTCCGCACGGCGCGAACTGGACCCTCCACCCGGCAGGCGCTGCTGCTTGCTGGAAGCGGCGGCGCGCGGGCTGGTCCGGGCAGCGCGAGCTCCTCCCTCCCCTTCCCCCAGCCGCACGCGCCGCCGCCTCCAACACCGCCCGAGCGGGACCCGCAGCCGCTTAAGGAGGCGCTGTTGCCTCCCGTAGTCTTCCTACACTTGGCGACTTAAGGTGGAGCAGGAGAATTCTCGGGCTTCCTTAGCGGCCGCACGGAGGGAAAAGGCGCTCTCAGGCCGCCTCCGTCAAAAGTCAGTCCCAATCCTACGGGAGAGGTCCAAGTCTGTTCTATTTATAGCAGCAAGAGTTTGCGCCGTGTCTTCCAGCGGGCAAGTCGAAGGGAAGTTTTCCTCCTAGCCGTTATTCTGCAGTGCTTTGCTTTCTCGTCCCACGCCCTTCTTCATTAGTCCAAATAACAAATCTATCCCCCGCCTCCTCCACAGCGAACCGATTCGGCAGCCCTGATGTCGTCTTACTGTCATAGTTACTTCCTATTCCACGGAAGTTTCTCTTCTGTGATGCCCCAAGGAATCCACCGCTGGATGTAATGAGATTTAATTTGGAGCAAATGCCGTAGACAAAGAATATACTTAGAGGTCTGAACAGTTGACGCGGGGAACTGCCTATCCCTTACAAAAATCTGCTGCCTTAAGTTTGCATTTTCCCCTCTGGTGAACGTGGCCTTCATTTTCTAGATCTGAAGCATATTTTCTATCTTGCATTCTGATTACTTTTCCTTAGGACCAAGGCCTAGACTCCTGGTATGAAGAGGAACAAAATAAAAGCAGCGATTTGTTTCTGATTACAAATATGATCAAAGGAAAGGTTTCTGTAAAATGTGGATTTTACTGTAGTGCTGAATTTCATATCCTGCTCCTAGCTTCTTGAAAAATATGTGTCCACCCATTACCCATTATTGATTTAACCATGGCTTACTGAATTAACACTTACTTAAGTATAAACTAACCATACTGGTTGGGAATCCTACAACAAATTGAAGTAAAATATGATTGGCTAGTTTGTGATTCGGTGCAGTGTGTGGACACAGAGTAGAGGCTTAGTGTATCACAGAAGTGAAACTATATATAAAGACTTTATAGCTGCTGCATTTGTCAGATATACATCTGTTCTACCAATCATCACACCTTCAAATAAGGAACCTATACATAATTGGTGACAAGAAACTAAATCAAGATATTGAGATTTGAATTAATATTTTCATACTAGCCACAGAAAGCTGAATACTCAATCATTTGGCATATCAGGTTGGATACACAACAGCCATGGAGACTTTCACGTATTATTACCACTCTATTCAGTCTATACTTCTTTGTAGCTAGCAATTTTTTTTCCAGAGGTTGGTCAGAGGTAGAATTGCTGTTTCTTCTCATCACATTATATAGTATCTAACACTGATCAAGTTATGTTAGCAGTTGGGGGGAGGGAAGGGAAATTCACAAGTATCTGTTCTTAGAATTTGAAGTACAATTAAAAGATTACAGTATATAAAAACTGATATTCCAACTCCGTTGTTCGAACTTCGCATGATACAGTTGGTTCACTTCAGCATATCATGAATTGCTCACAAACTGAAATATAATGATTTAGGGTCATTATTTAGATTCAGGGTTGGGCTAGAGCTCCAGCACTGAACTAGAGTTTGCTGGCAACTTTCTAACATGACCAAGATTTAGCAACCAGGTGAAAATTGCAAAAATTGGAATTCGGTTGGAATTGCAGATCCAAAACTCCACCAGCTTACAGTAAATTAAAATGATGCCATACAGATAGTCTTTGTTTAGCAACTCTCTCGTTTAGCGACCATTCTCTTACAGTAATAATGAAAAAGTAGCGTAGTTGAAGATTATAAATACAGTCGTGGTTTCACTTAGCAAACACTTTGCTTAACAACCAAGTTACCAGTCTGAATTGTGGTTGTTAAAGGACTACCTATAATGAAACATTTTACATTTATTTTCTGAATGTGTCTCACTTTACTACCAATAGATCATGACTAGCAGAAAATAATTAAAATAATTTGATTTCATGCCAGAAATGACATTTTGTGATACTTAATAATATAGGAGGTTCCTTTGCTGCATGATTATCACCAAATATATCCACTGCAGGATGAATGGCTTCTTCAGTAAAAGTTATAGACCCACACTGAGCTGGTCCAGTGCAGGTTAATATTTTATTATTTCCCAAGCTAGGACTGTGAGACAATGATTAGCCCAATGTCGTCTTGCCATCTTCCATGCCTAAGAGAGGAGAAGAATCTGAATCTTTTCACTACTACATTGTTTTGGGTTAAGTTAAAAGGCAGATCCAAAGTTTGCTTTCTGAAATATGGACTCTGCGGTACACTCTGAAGTTTCCACAATAATTTTAATATAACTGCATCTATGCTACTAGAAGTTGAACTAGAGTAGAGTCAGGATTTAAGAGTTATGAGGGCTTGAGCAACAGTGGTTATATCCACCTACACACAGGAAAAGGAAATACGTCCATATTCATAAGCTGATTCAGTGGCAGGAAGTGGTCAAGAGTGAACTGCCTTTCAGTCATTATTTTTCTTTTCAAAGAAGGGAATAATAAATACATTTTTATGTTTAAATTATCCAAATATCAACTGACATGAATGGAAATTGTTCTGAAAGGGTGCTGTAGGAATTTTTTGCTATTCTAATACCAGCATTCCTAATCTTAAATTTTTCTTTAAACTCCAGATTCATACCTAAATATTTGTTAGCAGGAAGTTTTCCAAATATAAACATTTCACATTCCTCTAGTAGAATGTTCAAATTTGTTTAAACATAAAAACATTCAAAGTCTTGTTCACAACACACACAACCCCTATTATAAAAGTTTTGACAATTGTAATATTGTAATTTGGACATACCAGTTTCTTAGTAGCTGCCCCTCCCAGCTCATTTTACAAAATAAGAAAAGAAACAAAACACTCAAGTTCCCAAAATGAAATCTAGGTATAATCTGAGATAATCAGTAGCTTGGAAAAGCTGCTGGAATGCTGGCCAGTTTCTTAGTTTACAATGCTAGCATCACTGCCTTTCTTTGTAATTTTTGATCTTTATCAAGAATAATCCATCACCTTTTTCTTTTTGAGCAAGAAAAGACTAAGGCGTCATTCTTTAGTCTATCCTACACTGTAGCCCAGCTCTAACAAGGCCTCTACAGCAACAGAATTAAGTGTAAGAAATACTTCAATTTCCAGACATAGGATGGTGTTCTTGAACTTGGCACCAACATAATGTGTTGGGATACAGCTTCCAAATTAGCACGTTCGGTTTCCAAAATCTGTAAGTCACTAGGCTCAGAAAGGTTGGCATGTGTCAGCTTTTGTTAAATTATATTCGTGTATTTTTAAAATAATACAAAAGCTTGTCACAGTTCCAGAAGCAAAGAAGAATTCTTTTTCCACAGTTTGGGGAAAACAGTTTTCTATTTTAATTTTTTTTTTTAAAAAATGAAGAAACTGAAGAATCCAGTAGCTATTATTTTCTCTGGTAACTCTTACTTGTATATAAACAGCCAGCTTGTTGCATTTACTGGCTGAGGTACACTGAAAAAAGTGCACTCAGCTTTTCAGTACACCTCATTCTGTCCCATTGAAAACAGTCGCCACTAAAACAATGTGTAAAATTGAACTTACAGGTTGTAATAATGCATATACCACATTACAAAATTCAATTATTTAGCATATACAATTTAGCCTTCAATATGCTATTCTTTGTAATTTTATTATTGGGATAACTCAACCAATGATAATGCCTTCTTTCCTGGAAAGAAGAGCTCTTCAAATATGACCAGAACTTTAAATGCAGATGTTCAGAGACCTTGTAATAGAGTTGTATTTCCAGTGATGATTGTGAATTTTCTTATAAAGTTTTTACTACTAACCCATAGGAACTCAATTACTTTTGTTTTGAAAGTGATTTCCATTTTGTCTGCCTAGTCTCAAGAGTTTGAGTGGTCTTGTTTAGTATTTGAATACATTGCACAACAGCATCTTCTTAAGATGGTGCCTGCCAGATGCACTGGACCGCCACTCTCAGGATATTATAGGAATAGTAGTCCAACATATTTAGAGGGTATTGAGTTGGGGAAAGCTATCATAGAACATTATGTAACTAGGTACATGCCTTTATTTGCTCTGTATAAGTTTTTTAAAAAATACAAACAGTGGAAGAGTTTTCCATGCACATTAACATGACAGTGTGTATGAAATTCTAATATAGAAACTCAAGTATCTGACAATTCTGGGTTGCTCACATAAATGTTAGATAATTGACGTGTTAATTTCACAGCCGTTTGATAAATTGCCCCTTCCATTATCAATACTCTCCAGATATAATTTAAAAGCTTCAAAATAGAACGTATATTTGATTATAAAACAAATGCATTTGTTTTTCAAAAAGCTAATACTTTTCATTGAGTGACAACTTAAGGTTAAAACAGAGCATTCAATTCACGTATCTTCACTTATGTCAATCAGTTTTAAAGCTTTATACAAAGGGTAGGCTGTATCAATAGTTAACGAAAACTGCATCATGTGAATTCCTAAAAGTTCCATACCTTTTTAGTTCATGTTATCTTTTAGCACCGGCCATCATTACTCAAACTCCTTACTGCTATTTCTCATCTTATACTAAATTTTAGGAATTAAACTTTATTTTTTTAAACAAAACTTTATTGGTAATAGTTTCAAATATGTTTACAACAAAGCACACTGTTAAAGAGGAAGTAGGGTTTGTTTTTTTCTCAGTGAAACAAGTTTTGTTGGATTACACAGAAGTGGTTTTTGTTTCTTCCAAGACTGGGAGCAGATGGCTTTAAGTCTACCCCTCCCCAACTTCACAAAAATGGGATTAAGGAGCTTCTTGGTGGGAAGGGATGATGAGAAGTTGGGGTGGAGGTAAATAAAGCTTGTCTGATCCTAATAGCACTTCTGTGCGGATTACATCTATCAATCCAAAGACGCCTGCTCTGCTCTCCAGCCATGGAAGGAGAACAGAAGAAACTTAAACTGTGAATTTAGAAAGAGTGTATTTGGAGTCAGGTAGGTGAAGACAGAATACAAGGAGGCATTGCATTGGAAAGGTGAAGGGGAGTATCAGAAAAATTCAGGACAAAACAACAAGCTGCCTTCCCTCCACATCGTTTGAGTCCAACTCCAACGGCTTCCGTCTTTTCAGAGAAAAGACTCTAAACAGATGCCACTTCGTATTTCCAATCTCAACAACAGACCAAAACTGGTCACTCCCTTGTCTGCATGGCACAAGTGAATGGGTTTTGTCTATTTTGTTTGTAAATCTCACCATCTTTATTATCAGGGTTAGGTTTGCCATCCTTCTCTTGTTATCTTAGCATAAAACCAGAGCAGGTGTATAGAGATCTTAAGGACTGGAGTAATGGAGCGTCCACACCCACAGATCCATGCATCGCCAACATTGAGGTTTGGGCTGGAATAGGAAGAATCACATCCAGCCCATGTGTCTTGCCAACATCTTTCACTAGGCATGTATTTTATCCCCATTTTAATTGCTACTAAAGGGGACAAACCTCTTCAGACAGTGACAAATAGTTAGATTCTCATCTTTCACAAATCCTGCTTGCTTCTCATCCATTCAAATACTCCAGCAGTTACCTTATGCAGTAGAACTGATCTTGAAATACATTTTGGAGGGAGTGAGGGTAGCTGAGAAGCAAAAAGAATGGGTTTTGGATACACATTCAAACAGTGTTTCTTCCCATAATATTCCTGCTCCAGCTGCAGCCAGTCACTGTCTCCCTTCTGTAAGTGTGAATATTATTGCCTCTTTCTTTCCCAAAACTAGGGACAAAGATATGAAAACAAGTGTAGAAAGAAAGAAAAGAAAAGAAACCACATATTCTTCATGCTAAAATCTAGCTGTTTTTACAGAATTAAAATTCCTGCTGAATTTCATTTAACTGTGCTGGAAACAGAGCATATAAAAGCATTGCCCCCACCTAGACTGTTAAAACCTTTTTTAAGCCAGTCAACTATGTCTTTAAACTTTTTCTTTAAAGTTAATAAAATGAGCCTCGGAAAGGGATAGGGGAGGAAAGGGCAATTGATAAAAGGATATAGGGCTGTCTCACAGTGGGAGGTGAGACAATTGGGTTGGAACCCATTTAATGCTGGTCTAAACACCAAAGTGCCGTTGTGGATGTGTTTACTTTCTGCTTTCCCCCCAATTCCCTTCCCTTTTTTTTTCTTTTTTGCAATGCCCCATGAACCAAATCATTAGAGATGGTGATGAATTACAAAGTATTCCCTTTCCCTTAAAAATAAAAAGCCACCAAAAAACCAGGGACTGTCCAATTAGGGTTTGTGTTATCGATTGGAGTCAATGTGAGCAAGAAGGGAATTTGTTTTAAAAACTGCCTGAGAGTGGCTGGGAGCCACCTTATAGCTTGCAGTGGATGGTGGATGGATGACATTCAGACAACTGTCTTTTCCACAGCTTCAAATGAATTCCCCTTTTCTCTCTTCTGCCCAAACAGATCCAGGTGAACCCCAACACTCTCCCACCTCCCAAAATTAACAAATAGGCAAGGAACTCTGCCCCTTGAGGCTGATCAAATCCAGCCCTTTCTTTTCCTGGGCACACAAAGCAAAGGGGGATGGCCCTAAAATTCTGCAAACTCCTTGACGCATTTTTCAGTGATAGACACCCGGATCTCCTCTTCCTCATAGTCATCAAAGTTACTTGTGTCGCCAGGTCCTTTGCACTTTGGTATAAAAGGAGCTTCCACCTGTGGAGGAGATAGTACAGTTAAGTATTATTATAATACGGAGACATGTCATAATGCATTTATTTATAATCAGTTGATCAATTATAACACGAGGCATGAAATAAGGCCACCAGCTTGGTTATTAATCTAAGCAATTTTCTCCCTCTTTAAACAGGAACATAAAGGACATAGTGATCTTGACTAGAGAGAGAGAGAGGGAGGAGAGAAAGCGCACCACCAGGTCAATTCTGTTGGCATGGTGAGTGGCAGATCCTCGCCAACAGGTCTTAACAACTTTTACACTCGGATGAATCCAATGAATACTAGACTAAATGTATAAATCCAACAAAAATACTTACCTGTTTATCTATAAAGTGCAGTTAAAGAGGCCCTGCTTCTCTATAGAAGAGAATAAAACACACAGCTGCTTAAAGCTATTTCCGCTTAGGCTAGCTCACTTCTAATATTAACACAGGACTGGAAAAATTCGCTTAACGTAGCTCCTGCACACACACTCACTGATGTAAGGGTTAACCAGGTAAAGAGGTAAGAATTCTCCACAAACAAGTGCATCATTACTTTGCTTCAGCTCAATTGGAGCTCTACCTAACTCCTTCCATGTCTGTTACTTAGCCATTCCTTCCCAAAATACAGGTTTTTTAGCTGAGTCTCCCATTTCTTGTTTCTAATTTAGGAAAAGTTAAATTAAAAATTATCCAGAATTACTTGGTGTATATGCTTTATTTTAACTAACCACAATATGCCGATTAAGATACTGTGCTTGGTAAACTGTAGATTTGGGTTAATTTAATGTAAAAAACCATAAAACAAAATAGGCTATGTCTTGCTTCGAAAGCTCTGGTTAACACAAACCCTGGTCTAGCATAATGTATAAACCAAGCCATTGTTTATAAACCAACCCAGCAAATCTGAGGAGGGTCAGAAGTGGAGTAACAAATACAAGAACCCATTTATTATTTGTATCTAAAATAGTTCATCTTTTTTCATGATCTTGTCGTGTCTTATACCACATTCAGAACCTTCCAGCCCCATTTTACATCACTAGAATAACCAGTGATAATTGTTTGGCAAACAATTTTCAAAAGGGGTATCTTTGTTCCTGCTTCCATTATCCTCCTCTCCTTCAAATAATTCACTTCACATAAATAACCATTCAACTCAGAGCAGTGACGGCGAATCTTTTGGGGTTGGGATGTCAAAATTTGGAATATGGCCTAACTTGACTCTGCTAGCATATCACGTCTTCCCCCAAAGAAAAAAAAACTCTATTTCTTTATTTATTTGTATTCTGCTTTTGTGATTTTTACAAATAACTCAAGACGGTGAACATATCCAACACACCTTCCTCCTATCTTCTCCACAACCACAACCTTGTGACGTGTGTTAGGCTAAGAGTATGTGACTGGCCCAGCTAGCTTTCATGACTAAGGTGGGACTAAAAGTCACGGTCTCCAGCTTCTATCTTGGTGCCTTAGCCACTAGACCAAACTGGCTCCCACTTAGGTCATCCTGAACTGTGGCACTTGGCAACAGTAATGAGGCGGGTTCTAAATAGAGGTCTGGGCTTCGACTTCAGACCTAGTGCCACTGCTGCCACTCAAAAAGGCCACCTCATGCCATTCTCCAATGAAGGCAAGTCTTGGGGAATAGGGGACGATTGTCCCCGCAGCTCAGTGCTTCCCAGGATCTGCCACATCTTACTAGGCAGTGTTCCCCTTTGACAGGTTTTGGGGCCTACTTGAGGCTGTTCTGGGTTCATGAAGCCTTCGCTCTGAAGTGACTTCAGAGAATGGTCTTCTGCATTTCTGCGGTCTCCAAAAACCATGTGAAAATATGCCTTGTCCTCAGGCGATTTTTGGAGGCTCCAGAAGCAACACAAGAGCAGAGCCTTCTCATCTGACTTCCAAAAGACCCGGAGGCCACACCAAAGCACAATTCATTCTCGCACAGCTTCCACAGCCTCCAGAAATCACACAAAAGCATGTCCCATTTTTACATGACTTTTGGGGGCTCTGAAGGCCACGCAAGAAGAGCGTGGTCCTCTCGCATAACATTTGCAGCCACTGAAAATCACAGAACAGGGCATGCTTCCAAGAATACCATAGTTATCAGGTGAATTCTGGTGTGTCACTCAAAATGTTGCGGCCTGTCACCTTTGACATGTGCGTTATAGGTTCACCATAACAATAAGTAATTTAGCTGCATGCTTAAAATTTTCTGTCAAATAACAAAGGGCAAGTCTCATAGTAGCTAGTTGATATAACATGATATAGCATTAACACTTTGTGCAATTAACTGACCTATTCCAAATCATGCAGAATTAATGTAATTTACTGCAAATGCAAATTCAGGAAAAGCTGATTCACATCCATATTGCCTACACAAAAGGATAATGATTTTGTTGTATTACCACATCCATAGTGGTAATTCAAATTATATTATGAGCATTATAATATAAGCTGTATTATGAGCTCTACTCCAAATCCCACAAATGTGCTCATTTTTCATTTAAAAATATCAGCTACTTATTTGCATTAAGTCTCTAAACTCCTAAACCTTGAAGATAAATAGAGTCAGAAATTTGGTTCCCACTCTCTCAGCATTGGCATCATGCCACTAACTTTCTTCTTCTGGCCCTTTAGTGACTGACAAGCAGTCAAAAATTGTACAGGCCCTGCTGCCAAAAGACTGCCTTCTAAGTCCTAAGTGGCAATTTGTGGAGGAAACTAAACTCAGATATGAAGATGAACAGTCATTAATTGTTTAGCCCGTTCCTAGCTTGTTTTCCCTCTTGCTCTTGTGCCTTGCGTCTCTAAGGACTGATCAGAGGCTCTATCAAAGCATACAAGCAAGCCAAGAAACCACAAACAACCCATTTGACATCACAATTTAGACGACTCAGAAAGCCATAATTGTAAATAAGTAAAAAATAAAGTTTCTAATTAAGGTTCGCTGACCTAGAGCAAGCTTCGCTTTTTGTGAAGTACTATGGAAGTACTATTGTGCTGTTGCTAACTCGGTGCTTTAAGAAACTACTCAATGCATCCCCTTTTGTATATGTGCAAATTACAGCCTTAAGTCTAGCAGGCAATTGACATTAATGTCTGATAATAATATGTACTCTTTATTTAAAAAAAGCCTGTTGGCTGCAGTGGTTTACCTTCCGTTGGTAGATGGCAATCCAATCGGTGGTTGCAAACCACTTGTGATTCTTGATGTCGTTGACGCCATTTTTGAGGTTGCCAAAGCGTTTGGTGAGGTCTACCTGTAGCAGGTTACGCAACAGGTCCTTCAGATCTGAGCTGAAGTGGGATGGGAAGCGGACCTGGATGCAAAAAACCCAATATTTTTTTCTGTCTCCAGAAACAAATCTCAAAGCTATAGGAACAGGGTAGGCGGTATGATGTTTCATATACTATAGCAATCTATTCCCAAATTTGTGCCCTCCAGGAATATTTGGAATGACTAGGCTGGTGGAGAGCACTCTATAGCTCAAGACATTAACACACTTTTGAAATTAGAACATTTACCACATAACTACAGTTCCACATAGATTTTCCAGTACATCTTGTATTTGAATTCCCAAGACCTTATTTTTACAAGAATTTCTGCCTCTTGAACTTGAAGATGGGAAAAGTACAGATGGTATAATAAGAATTAGTGACACAAGAGAAGCAGAAGGATTAAAAAAAAACTAGCAAAAATATTCCTGCATGAAATCTTATAGATTGCCAAACTACTTTACAGAGTAGAATTTAGTATTTAGCTTTCCCACAGGGCAAGCAGAGGGCAGATGGTGTGGTTTGCATTATTCCTGATTCCCAATTGACTGATAATAATAGTCTAACATTATACTACTGGAAAAAATAATGTATTTGCCTGGAACTATACAAGATCTGTTAAGTACTAATATTAAAAAACAGAAGAAAATAAAGTCTGAATTCAGGGTTTTAAAATCTAAATGTGTATTTTTAGCATTTGGATCTTAGATCCCAGAAAAGTAAAACAAGATAAAGCAAAAGCAGATTGTTTATATCTGAGTTTGACCCATCTTTTCTCTTTTTCAAGTAGACAGATTCTAATGGAGAAAGAGTTGCACCAAGGTTAGAAAGCAAAATGTCTGAAGCCAAATCTAATTTATGCAAATCATTAAATTAAGTATTTGCCCAATGCACACAGCTGGAATATTTTAAAGAAATATCTGACATACTTGCAGAAGTTGGTTACTTGATTAATTTAACTTAATTTGCCCCTGCAATAAACTAAGGAGTCAAACATACTGTAAGTATCTGAGCAGAAAAGCTTTTTTTTTCAATTGAGAGAATAACTTAACCAAAAATTCAACTGATTGTGGTTGTGGCAAGGAACTGAGAGGAGAATGTTGACAAACAAGCTATTGAAAGATAAGAATGCTTTACATCATATGCACCACCTGCTGCAAATATTTTTTTTAAAATTGAGAATATAAAATGCAATTCAGAGGAGATGACAGATAGGAGACTGTAACATAAAAAAAGAAATTCTTTTACTGATTAAATTGAGCTGTTACAGTTCAAAAGTATAGCACAAAGTTCTGATATATTTTATATTAGCCCAACAAGTTAAAAATAATATCACATGTCCAGCCATAATACTAATGTTGTTATTGGAAAAAAGAAATAAAAATATTTCTAAAATTTAGGACATTACTTTGCTGAATGACACTGTAGGAACTTGTAATACTGCATGAATTTCAAATCAAATGCAAATCAAGACAGTGGTCCACACTAAATGATATAGTACACCTAATAAAACATTATTCTTGATTGTTTATCAATAAAGATAAGTTTCCTTACAGTAAGAGTTGTGTGGAAAGGTTGAAACAGTTTACCTTTTGGCTTATATTCTGCCTCATATGGTAGCTGGTATCAGAGGTAATATTTTTTAGAACAATGTACATAAGCAGGGCCCTTTGAAACTTTTTCAGGAAAGTGGTAAAGCAGGGAGAAGGCAAAAAAAAGTTAGAGGCAGATGAACAAAAAATTAGCATATGAATTTTGTTGGAAGTAGAGATGCCTAGGATTGGAGTTTCTTTTCTATTTAGTCCTTCCCAAATGAGATCCAGTAACTCACACCTTCATGGTCAGAGTACAATAAGACTACCCTTTGCCTAGTTTTATTCTCTTAAACATTATGCAGAAAACGAGAAGCCATGCAAATTTCCATACATTTTGCTACTATGGTGAAACCTGTGAGTAATGCCAAAAAGGTAAATTCAAAATGTTGTCAAAAGAATAGTTTAAAGGTGTCCACTTGCAATCTACAGAACTACAATTACTCTAGCATTTACGTGGCAGGGTAAAGTTATATCCAACTTTTAGTGAGCATTATAGGTAGTCCTCGAGTTATGAATGTAATGGAGCCTGCCCACTCCATTTGTAACCTGAGGATTCGTGGGAGTGAATCTTGTACCTTGAACGGGATCACTCCCTCCTTTCACCCACACATTTGCTAATTGAATGCAAGGCTCATTCATTGCATGAGGCATTTCATGGTGGGGAAGGCATGGGGGGGGTAGTGATGGAACAGGCCACCTGCCTAAGACCACCCAAGGCCTCCCCGACCCACTGAAATACC
The DNA here is from genome assembly GCA_032468155.1 of Oxyrhabdium leporinum. Taxonomy (NCBI): domain Eukaryota; kingdom Metazoa; phylum Chordata; class Lepidosauria; order Squamata; family Cyclocoridae; genus Oxyrhabdium; species Oxyrhabdium leporinum. The sequence goes on along the minus strand of JANHFL010003823.1, from coordinate 16,348 downwards.
TCATGTTACTCACAATTGCTTTCCTCCCTACTCAACCTGCCACACCGGGTCACTTACCGTGCAAAGATCTAGCAAGCAGTTTTGTCTCCAGCCTCTCAGCCTCATGCGCCCCTCCAAAGCTCCGTTCGGGCCTCCGGAGGCCCCCCCTGGCACGTTGCAGGCTGAAATGGAGCGTCAGAGGCCCAAACGTGGTGTCAGAGGGGTGGATCTGCCCCTCTGGAGCTCCATTTCGGCCTGCAACATGCCAGGGGAGGCATGCGGAGGTCTGAACGGAGCGTCAGAGGGACGGATCTGCCCCTCCAGAGCTCCATTTCAGCCTACAATGTGCTGGGGGAGGCCTGCGGAGGCCTAAATGGAGTGTCAGAGGGATGGATCTGCCCCTCCAGAGCTCCATTTCGGCCTGCAACATGCCAGGGGAGGCCTGCGGAGGCCTGAACGGAGCATCGGAGGGTCAGATCCACCCCTCCAAACCTACATTTTGGCTGGCAATATGCAAGACGAATGTTGCAGAGCCTCTGTGGTTGTTCGTAAGGGCGAACAACTGCTGTGGTGCTGCAAGATTCATATTTTCAGGACTTGTTTGTAAACACTAGAGGGCACTTATCATGTAACTTTGAACAATCGCTAAGGGAACGTTCATAACCCGTGGATTACCTGTATAAATGTATATATTTTTAAAAAAAATATTCAATGCACACTCAAGGTAAAGTCTGGATTCTATCCCATGCAAAAAAATGACCAACAACGTACAATAGGCAGATGTAATATATTGCATGCAGCAAATAAGGCACCTGCTGAAATATTACCTTCCCAGAGACAATTTTCTCATAGATCTGAATGGGCTGGTCTGCAAAGAATGGAGGATAGCCAGCTGCCATCTCATAGATGAGGACACCAAGAGCCCACCAATCCACTGCTTTGTTATAACCCTGCAACAGGAATAAAAACTCAGATCACAACCAGAGGAAGTAGAATATTCAAAGAGTTGAGGGGCTTACCTAGCCCTCTCCCAATTTGACCAGGCACACAACATACTGTCCATGGAGAATGCAGATCACTCACCTTACTCAAAATGATTTCAGGAGCCAAATATTCTGGAGTCCCACAAAGGGTCCATGTTCGGCCTTTCACTCGTTTGGCAAAGCCAAAGTCTGTGACCTGAAGGTCAATTTTAAAAATGAGAATTGTCAACAATAAAGGTGATGATGTAGGAATGAACCTTAAATAACCTGGGTAAAGGAAATATTTAAGGCCAAAACAGGTAGATTAAGGAGATTTGTTTTGCAGATTTGTTAAGAGCAAACCAAGATTTGTAGTTTTTTTCAAGATAAGAAAAATGCTATACAGTATTATTCAGAGTACATTCAACTAGACAGGCTGTTGTTGGACTGATACATTTCTATTAATCAAATACAAATAATTGGAGGACATGTATCTGTTTTTTGCCAGCAATTCTATTACATTCATACAAAATTGCTTATATATAGCAATATTCATTTACTTATACAGTAGATCCTGCTTACTGACTATTTAGAGACTGCTTGATGTGAAGACAATTGGGAAAAATAACTTTACAGTCCATTTATAACCATTATAGTTGTCTGTCAGCTGGAAAGATCAGAACCACATGTGAAGTTCCAATTAAATTGATTTATTACTACTCATGCCTATGTATAGGAATCTACTCAATTAATTGTTAGCGCTATTTTGGTGCTAGATAAGGGTCAATGGAATTCAAGAGGGGTTGGACTTAGTCCATTGTGGCTACGTAGATTCTAGGCTGATTCCTCTTTTGACTCTGCCCCCACGTTCTGCCCCTCCTTCTCTTAACATTCCCTCAGTCACATGATCATCATTACAATTGCTGCATGTTCTGTGCCTGTCTTATGGGTTTTTTTTCTCTTTTCCCCCTTGCTTGATTGGAGAGAAAGGGTTTTGAAGAAAGGAAGCTATTTCTCTTGAGATCTCTTTCTCACCAATCTCTCTACTCTGTGAGGTGGTGGTGGGAGGTGGTGGTGGAAGAAAGCAAGTGATTTTTGTAGTAAACGCTCCTTTGCCTGATCCTTCCCTGCTTCCAGTGTGATCACATTGCTATTGATGTATAGAAGAGCAAACACTTTCCTTTCTTGCAATTTTGCAATCAAGCAGCAGGAAAAGGTCAGGCAAAGGAGATACTGCCTACAGCAATCACTTGCTTTTTTTCTCCCCATCCCCTTCACCAAACAAGGAAGTTGGAGAAAAGGAGATTCAAAGAGAGTACTCTAGCCTGCCCACAGTTGACAGTCCCAGGCTGTGGCACAATTGCATTCCTTTCAATGCATACAAGACAATAAGCACTTGAGCATTCCAAAGGACAGGGGATGGTTAGCAGGCAAACAAAAGCAAAAGGTGTAAAACTGGCCAGTCCTATCTCTTTCCAGCCAGAAAGGACTCTTGCAGTGACACCATTTCCCACTTAGAAACCCCTTCACTTATCCCAATTGGGGTTATTTATTTTTAAAGAAAATTTATTGGCTGCCCAGGTACCTCAGGGTAACTCTGGGTGAGCTTATAATCATAAAAATAAAAATAAAACTGTACAAAGTATAAGCAAAATACATATAAAATAAAACACATAGAGCAGCCCAATTAAAAGATGGGGAGGGTGGGAGCAGGATGGGGGCGAGGTGGGATCTGTTGTTAATTGATCAACCCCCTCCACTGTGATGTTATTAAGCAAGCACGCTACCTAAAGCCCCAAATAATCAGATGTAGGAGCTTAGTTCACATATCATGCTGAGTCAGTTTATTTTATTATTTATTTGTTTTGAGGACCCAATTGTTGGGGGCAATATGCTGACTCTGTAAACTGCTTAGAGAGGGCTGTAAAGCACTGTGAAGCCGGATATAAGTCTAAGAGTTATCGCTATTTTATTTTAGAAAACTTATATTGCCACCTGCTCGCACATGCCAACTTTGTTCAGTCATGGCCTGTTAATATAACCTAGTGGTGAAATCTGCACATAATGTTCACTGTCCCAGACTACTGACGTGGATAATTCTTAAGAGTGCTGAATATGAGTATGAAATTGATAGAAATAGTGCTACCTCAATATAGCCCTGCTGGTCAATGAGGAGATTTTCAGGCTTCAAGTCTCGGTAGATAAGATCTAGTGAGTGCAGGTACTCAAAAGTCAACACAATCTGAGCGGCATAGAACCGGGCATGAGGTTCACTGTAAAAAACAACAACAGGAAAACAGGGAGAAACATTTTTATTATTTATTTCCAAATGTCAGTTAGGCTTTCATTCTACACCAGGGCTATCAAACTCGATTTCATTGAGGGTCGCATCAGGATTGTGTTGGGGTTGTGTTGGTTGTGTTGGGGGGTCGGGAGCATGGCCAGAAGGGGTATGGCCAGCGCAACATCACTCATCAAGGCTCCATTTTCAGCCGCGACGGCCTCCTACAGCCTTCTGCCAGCAAAAACGGAGCCCGGGGAGATTGCATGTGGCCCGCTTAGGCTCCATTTTTGGTTGCAACAGCCTCCCCGGGCTCTATTTTCACTGGCAGAGGGCTGCAGGAGACCGTCACGGCCAAAAACGGAGCCCGGGCGGGCCGCATGTTGCCTGCCCAAGCTCTGTTTTTGCTGGGCTGCAGGAGGCTGTCATGCCCAAAAATGGAGCCTGGGAGGGCCACACGCGGCCTCCCAAGCTCTATTTTAGCTGGCAGAGGCACTGCAGGCCGGTCCTTCACTGTTTCCCCACGGGCCAGATCTAAGCACCCCAGATCCAGTCCGTGGGCCTTCAGTTTGACATCCCTGTTCTACATTGTTCCCCAGGCACTAACAAGAAGCCAGATGTTTCTTTCCCCTTTTTCAATACAAACTTAACTTTTTCCATCAACTGTCTTACAAGAGCAACTCTAGACTAAAGCTTTTTTCTTACTGACTTTGCCAATGTTATGCCCAAATCAATCAATATCAGCTCCAGTGACCCTACCAGGCTTGGCCATCTAGCCATAAAACATAAAACTGTATCAGAGATTAGCAGGGTATGCAAAAAAAATCATAGATTTTTCCCAAATATACTTAAGTACAAGGTGAAAGAAACTGGAAAAATGATTATTGGGTTTGCTCCCTCCTTTAATACCTGGGAATCAAATATAAGAACTACAATACCCAGTTCCTCTATTCCCACTAGCATAATTGCGTTCTTGCAGTGATAAGGGAATACACTTACCTGAACCTGCCAATCCGTCGTAGGTGGGAGAACATCTCACCACCTGGGATGTATTCCATCACCATGTACAGATTTGTATTATCCTGTAATTGAATGCAGAAATAAACTAAGACTGATAATAACAAGCAGCACTTTGTTCCCCCCTTCAACTCTGATGATTCCAGATATACAACTAATCAATTATTACAAAAAGACAACCACCTTTCTAAAGTAATGCAGTAATGTGCAGAAAGAGGAAGGAAGAAGAATTTCTTGTAAACAGAATTAGTTATCTTGCAAACTGGTGTAAGAAATGAATCCAAGTATCTTGCTTTATTGTTACAAAGGAATCCCCCCCCTTCACTATTTTTATAATGCTTATGGATCTGAAGCTGGCTAAAGAGCAGATTTTACTGCTTAGAATTCAATATCAGTATGTTTTACCTCTTTTGTCATGGCTAATTTACTAGAGATATGACAAACAATTCAATCTTACAAATGTTCCAACTCATGAATTAGATCAATCTGATTTTACCAGAAACATTCCAAGCTAGTTTACAGAGTACTCAACTTTCATTTTGCTGTTGGAATAGCAAATTGTTGGCATTGTTTACTTTTCTCCAATCTTTATACTAATTTAATTTTACTTTACTTATTTCCATCTATTCCCTTTGTGTATAAGTGCATTGTTCCTGCCCCACCAGCAATGTCTATACTTGAAAACCTGGGAACACACACACACACACACACACACACACACACACACACACACACACATACAAAACATTTGTTTGTTTATTTAACTTATATGGCCACACAATTCAAAAACAAGTCTAGGCAACTGACAAACACATGGGAGAAACAGAAAAAAATTGGCAGAGGGCACCAATCAATATACTAGGGTGCCTTTAGAGATGGATTCATTCACCACTCTGGCCCGTCATGCACAGTTTTCCCACAACCTTAATAAAAGCCAATAGGGCTATCCAATTTTGAGAGGTAGTCCTCAACTTACAACCATTCGTTCAGTGACCATTTGAAGTTTCAAAGGCACTGAAAAAAGTGACTTATGACCATTTTTCACACTTATGAGTGTTGCAGCATCCCCATGGTCACATGATCAAAATTCAGGTGATTGGCAACTGACTTTTGTTTATAACAGTTGCGGTATCCCTGGGTCATGTAATCACCCTGTGCGACCTTCTGACAGGCAAAGTCAATGGGGAAGCCAGATTCACTTAACAACCATGTTACTAACAACTGAAGTGATTCAGTCAAAAACCATGGCAAGAAAGTTTGTAAAATAGGGCAAAATTCACTTATCTTGCTTAGGGATGAAAATTTTGGTCAGTTGTGGTTGTAAGTTGAAGACTACCTGCATTCTATGTCCTTAATGCTATTGCAACCTTAAGAAGTAGCATAAGAACCCATCGATTACCACCTCTATTTCAGTTCTACACATCACTACACAGTTCAGTTCTACATATTATTCTCACCTGCAATGGGACGAATTAAATATGCACAGATATGTTTTAATATAAGACTTCAGCCCTAAATATTGCTGTTAGGAAGTCACTGCCATAAATTTAAAAGTGACTAATTACTAAATAAACAATTGTTTAGAATCCACTTTCAATCCTTATCTCTAGAGTCAACAGATGTTATATACAAGGCTTGTGCATCATGTGTCTCACCAAGGAGTTTTGTGCAGACTGGAGGGTGTTTTTAACAAAGTAATAAATTCACTATTACCCTCTGCCCCAAAAGATGCACTGCCAAGCATCTCTAAGCATAATCACCACCTCCAGCACTGCCATTACTTTGTTAGCTATGGAAAAGCAGATTGGCAGGAAGATATTCCTTTAGAGTTCATGGTGATTTTTAATTTATCAATGTGGCCCTTTCCCCTCCACAAGTTGTACAGTTCTGATACTGCATAAACTACGTACAATGTCTCAGACAAATTGAGTCATTAACACTGGTATTTTATTGTCAAGGACTGCAATGCTTGGGGAAATAACTAGCACAGATCTCAACTGGGCATGTTTTCAGACAAGTATTAAGCTCATAAGCTTAGTTCAAGGTTGTGCAGAAGGTAGATCAGCATGTTCTGGTATGAAAGCAGGCTTGTCAAATTGGCGACCTGAGGGCTGGCTGCGTCACGCGCAGGTCATGCCCACCCCGGCTCTGCAAAGGCAAAAAACCTCACGATACGCCACCGTACATCGCGTGATGCAATCAAGTTTGACACCCATGCCTTAGAGCATTTCGAATGGTCAAGCCTTTAAAGCAGTACGATGCCGTGTTACGTAACCTAAACCTATATGCTCACTATGGCAGTTTCATATTGGTCATTTCAAAGTTTTTTTTTTTCTAGGCTGCTACTATGAAATTGTCACTAAGACATTTTATGCACATTTCAGAATGTTGCACATTTATTTCAGGAGCAGACTTATTTCCAAGACCGGAACTTCAACACTGAGAGCTGTTCTTTCTCTTCTACTATATGCACAAAATTTATGATGAGTATAAGTTTTGCTAAGTGTTTGTATGTGTTCTAACTGCAAAGAACACTACGTGAAGATACTCACTCTGTTCATCTGCTCACTGCCTCTAGAAAGGAAAATTCTTCCTTGGAGCCAAATTTCTGATCGCTTTGGAGCAACAGATGTTCAGAGAATTAGGAATCCAGCAGGTGAGAGAGAAAGACTGTTATTTGACATCACCTACCTTGAAAAAATACTCTAGCCTGACAAGGAATGGGAAGTTCACAGCCTGAAGAATGCGTTTTTCATTGAGGGTGTGCTCAATCTGCTTCAGTTTAACAACCTACAATACATAAACGAGATCAAGTCAGGTACAACTTCCTCTTCAATCCTGCTGTGCAAAGCAAAGATCATCAGCATGTCAAGACTCACTTTCTGCTTATCAAGGATTTTCATGGCAAAATAATTTCCAGAGTCCTTGTGCTTCACAAGCATCACCCTCCCAAAAGAGCCTGTACCCAGGGTCTTGAGCCGGTCGAAATGATCCAAACCGGATGTGCTCTGCAAAAGGAGAAAGAAAGAGGGGAAAATGGCTTCATATAACAGGCTATAGCTATTATATTTGGAGAGACAAAACTTCAAGTTGTGGGATGATTAGGTTTTGTCCGATTGATAGGTCTCTTCCTTTGCTATATTATAGGTGATTTCAAAGGCCTCCACTTCTGTGTTCGGGCCAAGTGTTCAACTATTATCTTCATCTATGATCAATATCTGATGTAGGATTTGGAAGAGTTAGGATTCCACCACTAGAGGGCACAAGATGTAAATGTTTTCAGTAAACTAATAGCACATACAGAAGAAGCAAACTTAATCCACCAAGAGTAGATTAATATATATTTTATCTCTAGCCAACAACACTTATCAAATAGTAAAATAAGACCACCAAAATCTGGAGTTTGTAGTCTAACAGCATAATAAATCCCAATGTGCCAGTTAGGCAACCAGGCATAAAGCAGATAGTGGAAAAGAGAGAGAGAAAAATACTGCTTATGTTAGACTCTGAGGTTGAGAACTACGTTTTGCTACTTAGAACATGCTCTGTGGGCAACTGAATATTTTTGAACAGTTTGTATCATTTGTCCACTCCTGGTACATACAACCATCCTGATAAACACTGCTTATTCTTAGTGACAGATAGCTTCCACAAACTAAATTTATGGAAAATAATGTCCTTCAAAGAGAAATAAAGGTGTTATATATTTCAAGATTATTTACATGTAAAATACTAAACAAACTTTAAATCACAAGATCAGGAATCTGAACCATGGGTAAATTTCTAATTATACAGATAGCCTCAATTATTTAATGTAGTACTCACTCTCATATAGGCCTTTATTTAGGAAATTTATATGGCCACCCATCTCATATACACAACTCTGGACAGCTAACAATTAAAGCAAGTAAAAACAATAAAAACAACCAGAATAAATAATAACAGAAATAGCATAAAACAGCAGCCAAGAACTCTCAGTCTAACCAGAAAACAGGCTCACTTCTAAACACTCAGCATAACCACAAACAGGCTTACCCATATTTATCATCACCCCAGGCTTAATAACAAAGCTGTGTTTTTAGTGACTTGTGAAAGGCCAGTAGAATCATTTCTGAGTGGGCGATGTTTCAAGGGATGAGTCCCAAAGCAGAAAAAACACTTCTTCTGGGTCCCAACAGATGGCTTTTTCTCAGGAATGGGACCCAGAATATGCCTCTCTTGATAGATCTAACAGATAGATCTAATTAGATAGATCTAATGCAAAGGCTCCAATGGAGAGAGATGCTCCGGTAAGTTGCCTGGCCCCAAGCTAGGAAGGGTTTTCATAGATAACCACCAGCAACTTGGCATGCATACTGGTATCCTTTCAACTGAACTGACTGATGGGGGTAGGATGATTATTTTTTTCATACTGACAATAGTACATGTTGGATGATTCTGTTATGAAATAAGTGAAACCATTTCCAAACTATGATGGGTTTTGTTTCCTTTGTGTATCAGTTGGACCCATATGAAGCTCCCATAAACATAATGCAAAGATTCAAAATATCTGAAAGATGAGTACCTTTGCATCAAACTGTACATCTACAATCATGGCACTGGTTTTTAGGTGTGCCAGCATTTTACAAGGCAACATTAGAGTTCTTGACAAACTTGTTTAAATGCAGTTTCAGTCCAATGGAAATTTAATAATTTGTGGTTCCCTTTACACACCCATTGTTATTTTAAAATTGGGCTGAAGAGCAATTTTTATTTCATTATTCCTACAGAAAAAAAAAAGAAGAGTTGACTATGAGAAATGCAAGGGTACCACCATACCTGTGATGGATTCTCCCATTTCTTAAGGAATTCTTCTTTGGCTTTTGCAAGAAACTCCTTCACTGTAAGAAAGCAGAGGGGAAGAAACAACGTTGAAAAGGAAGAAAGATGCTTGAAGACCTCAACTGTTGAATAAGATAAATCGAGGAGACTTCAATGGGAAGCAACAGTCCCTTTTTAACAAGGTTCTCTCTCTCACTCCTTTGAGTGGCATATTGATGAATACTAGATTCATTCAATAGACCAGAAGGAGCCTCTTTTAACAAGTCTGACTTGTAAGGAGTCATTGTTTCCAGGACTGTAGAAAATACATACACAGATCTCTCCAGGATTCAGCTATTATACTCTGGATCAGAAATGATCAACGATTGATCTATGGCTGAACAGATGATAAAGACTTACCTATTAAATCCATACTACTCTAAAAGCCCCAAATCCAATCCAAATAATTAAAAAAGATACTGTAATCAGCTCTATTCTAGATCACAATTGCTCATCTATAGGCCTATCAGCGTAATACTTAACGGGTTGAATTATGTGTTGCAAAAATTTGGATGGCCATTAGAATGGCAGGAAAAAAACTGCAAAAACCATCAACTCTTCGACACTGATTTTTGCAGCTCCAATGTAATGTCCTAATATTGGGGAGGTATCAGCATTAATTTATTAGAAACTTCCCCAGAGATGCCACCAAGATGATAAATAAACCAAAGTACAGGTAGTCCTTGACTTATGACTACAATTGAGCCCAAATTTATTGTTGCTAAGCAAGACATTTGTTAAATGTGAGTTTTGCCCCATTTTATGACCTTTCTTGCCACAGCTGTTAAGTAAATCACTGCAGTTGATAAGTTAGTAATCCGATTGTTAAGTGAATCTGGCTTCCCCATTGACTTTGCTTGTCAGAAGATTGCAAAAGGGGAACATATGACCCAGGGATACTGCAACCGTTATAAACAAAAGTCAGTTGCCAAGCATCTGAATTTTTATCTCATGACCATGGGGATGCTGCAATGGTCATAAGTGTGGAAAAACGGTCATAAGTCACTTATTCAGTGCCTTTGTAACTTTGAACGGTGGAGGTCAAGGACTACCTGTACATTAAAACGCCATTTAAAACTACAAATAAACTTTTAAAAAAATTAGGATTGCATTACTTGGTTTTCAAAATGCTGAGAACACAAAGACCAATCTTCTCTCTTCTCACATGTCCATGTTCCCCACATACCACATGGAGTTTCAGGGACCCCAGCCATTTAACTGAGAGCAGGCAACTACTACAATCTGAGCAAGTGAGGTAGAGACACGTTGAGCTCTCATTCAGGTTTCAGAAAACAAGCAAATGAACAGGATGAAAGAGGCAAAGGTGAGCCCACTAGCTATTAAAACTAAAAAGCTTTTCTTCATACTTTTTTTCTCAGATGGCAATTGCCAAATTCAAAACTTGGAATTTGGTACAACTGCTTTTACGACTGGTAGTTTCATGAATACGTTCCTTCTTTAAGGAGATTTTCATGGCAGATCCTAAAATTTATTTTTTTTGAACTTGCAGTTATGGGGCATCTTCCAGAAATGAAATTCTCAGAAAAATCTAAGCATACACAGATTCTTCTGGAATGTATTCAATACTTCCAAACTGTTGAGAAAAATGGAAGTATTTGCACCTAAAATGTTCCCTTTAAGCATTCAGCAGTCACGACAAATTCATGGAAAACAGCAACTGCAACGATATTTATGTGTTTAAAACAATAATTAGATATCATATCATGATGTGTGTGCATGTGTGTGGAAATACACATTCTCTGGCAGCTGCATACCATAAACCAGATTATATACAAGATTTCAGCGCTAAGCACAGCACATAGGAAAAAGGGAACATGCCTCGCATATGTTCTTTGGTGCCAAGTAGTGTATACTTCTTCCAAGTAGTAGTACCATTTCCCCATTCAAGGTGTGCAATTTGGGAATCATCCTGAACTCACAACCCCTGTTCAAAGAGCAGGTGGCAATTGTAGCCAAAAAGGCCTTTGCACATCTCCACCTGGTGTATCAGATGTACCTCTTCCTAAATCAGGAGATCCTCCAGGCAGAAGGATGCCCTGGTAATCTCATAGCTTGAATATCACATGTTTTTTCATGGGGCTCTTCTCAAAGACCATTCGGAAGCTTCAACGAATCCAGATGCAAAGGAACAGGCAGTGGTAGGCATGTTTTGGGATGAACACGTAAAAGCTTTACTTTGTCATCTGTGTACTTGCGGGTCTGATTCAAGCTGCTGGTTGTTATCTACAAAGCCCTACACAGCATAGGGCTGATTATTCGAGAGACTGGCTATCTCCCAAGATCTCTGGCCAGCTGCCATTCTGTTACATTGCCTATCTTCTGGAATCAGATCCCTCCTGAGATCTGTAAGTATTTATTATCCCAGCAATGTTTCAGTTGAAAAAGTCTTTCTATCAGATTATAAGACCACACAGTTAGGACTGACTGACATAGATTAATTTTGAGAAAGCATACTCATAAAGAAAGATGAACTCCCAATAAAACAGAATCCTGGAAGAATCAGGACAGACAAAAGGAACATTTTATTTTTATACTGCACATAATTAAAGTTTGGAATCTACTACCACAAGCTTGACTGGCTGCAAACATGGTTTGGACCAATGCACAAAAGTCATGGGAATCAATGTCTATTAGCCTGGGACTGCTTCTGAAGGCCATCTGTTGGAAGACTAGTGAGCTTCCTTGTGCAGCTGGTTGGCCACTATGAGAACAGAAAGCTGGACTAGTTGAGCCAGAGATCTCATCCAGCAAGCCATTGGTTATGCACTTAGGTTTCTAAGGCAATGTCTACAGTAGTGGGAATTCCAGAGCTAGACAGGCTTTCCAAAAACATTTGGGGGTATGATGGAGAGCAGAGATCTTTCTTCCTAAATAATAGGAATCCAAAAATCCCAGCCCCTTTTCTTTGCTTTAATTACACCACAGTAAAATAAACATAATTAATGTTAATTTTATGTGCAAATCTGAAAGAGAAATAGAGCCCACAACTTAATTACTTAAATTATTTAAAACTACTATTTAAACAATTTGAGTTGGTTATAAGACAAATAATCATATCCTCATTCTGTCCATTATGTAAGCTTTATATTGTTCTTGATTATAAAATTTTGGGTTTTGCCATGAAATAGCTCAACGTTTATGGAGATCTGCCAACATAAGAAGAATAGGCTTTAGAAAGCAAAGGGTGTAGCTCTAGGCTGAGTCTGTACAGCTTAAGCGATCAGGCAACTAACTCCTCATGCCAAAGTCTCCATCTGAGCGATGGCATCTTGCCAATGTTACAATTAGGAAATGGAAGACAAATTTTACAAGACAAAACTAAGTAGTACTGATTGAATAGTAAGGGGTGCGTGTCTATTTACGCTCATATTGCTGTATTAGGGAAGTTTCAAAACCATAGTTATTCTATATATATATATTTACTTAGAAGTTGAATCCTCAGGGACCCTCCAATAGGGCCAAACGTATTACAGTTTACTTAAAATGAGCTGGAGCAGTAAAAAAAAAGCCCTTCCCAGTTGTATACTGGATAAAGAAACATGGTCTGGAAGTACATTCCCAGAACCCTGACTCTCAGCTCTTTTTCACACGCATACATTTTCTCTTCACCTACTGAAAGAGATTTCTGCTGCCATTATTATTGCTAGAAAAAAGGGCTTTTCATTCTTTCCTATTTTATAGGACTGCACTTTCTTCCAATATGAAACCCAGAAGGCAAAAAACCAAAGCCCTAAAATACCTGGTTTTGCAAGAATCGCACAAAGCCACCTGGCTGCCTTAAGAACAATGCTGCTGAGCACAATCAGTGATGTTTCCACCCTCGTCCTCCCAATTCCTTCACAATGCGGCAGAGAAGTTTTCCTGAGACATACAGGCATGTAGCTGCAGTTCACAGCCTGCCTGACCTACTTTTATCTTTTTTACTTATAGAGAGACACTAGCCTACAGTTTCTTGCACAGCCTTTTCCCCATTCCTCACAGCATTTTTTTTGTGTTACAGAGAAAAATCAGGCATTTTGTTCTCTTGTGCATGCTCTCTCCATATTATGCTTAAGCTCCATACGACCCATACAGATTAGCAGTTCCCTTCTCTACCTCAGGTCATTCACTTTTTTTTATAACCAGAGGGACCCGAGTTTATGGCAAAATATCACAAGCCTTAAGGCCGGACTCAACACTGGGCCTAATTTGACCCCCACCTTAGGCAGGCAGTTATGCTGGCACAACATGAAGCAACTTCTAACTAAACCCTCACCTATATACAATCCCTTACTATCTTAGCAGGGGAAGAATTGAACCATTGTGAATCATAAGATTCAGCAGTATGTAAATTATCAACGAGACTCCTTAGCAGCTACTGTATTCTTTAAGCAGAGCAGTTGGACGGAGTGGGAAAATTGGGGTGAAAGACAAACTCCTCACATTTGAGTTCAGTCCATGACAAAGTTCTTGCTACTTGGTTGTAAAAGTTCAGAAACATTGTATACAAATTTGTGTCTTCGTAATAAAAATACACTAATAAAGATGAAATACTTAACAGTCGGATATTCCCTTTTCTTCCATTATACATGAGCTTGAATTCTTAAAATTCAAATGGCCAACCAGGACAAAATAAAGCTGTCCCAGAAATTTGATGTGAGCGACTGACCGCCCTGCTGTTCATTTGTAATTTATTTTTTATTTTATTTTGAAACACAATCTTACCTTAAGACATTGATTATGAGCACATAACCCTCCTAAGCTGGTTCCTGAAAAATCCCTTTTCTTAGTTTGCCCATTTCATTGAATCACTGACCACCTAAAGAGGCTGGCTTTGCAGAACTGTCTATTCCTCACCCCACAACACAAAGAAAAAAAAAAGCAATGATCACACATAAGGTTAATAATAAGCAAGCTTCACACATTGTGAATGCAGTTATTATTTATCTAATCTGGGTAAGCATGTTGTATAAACCATAGTCAAGATTTATTTCCTATGGTCTAAGAAACTATTCAGTAACAGGGAGCTTCCTGCACAATCCATATATTATGCAATGTTCCCCTAGCTTTCATCTATGTTGTCACAGTCATTGTGGTGTAGCAGACACAGTTGAACCTGGACCAAGAATATTTACACCTATGCTCAACCATATTCTCAGCCTCAGGGAGAAGACGCTTGTTCAAGATACAGCCTTATCCTAACTTCTGAGTTTTGGATGACAAAATCTGTTCATCTCGCATATGCTGCCTGGACTCTGGGCAGGATAAACATGTTCATAGGCAGGCGCTTATTTATATTCTTATTATACTGCACCTTGGAAAATGGGCGTCTGCTCCCAAACGAAATATGCATTGCAGCTAAATGTGTAATGTACAATATCATGATATGTGACTACAACACATTCTTACTCAGATGTAAATATGTTAAGGATTGTCTCGCCAGTATTAAATATAAAGGTGTATGTACTTGCTCCAAGAACCACAGCTGATTGTCGAGTAAAGTGCTGGAAGCTTCTGATAGTAATGGGCAAGGCCAGAACAACAATTATATTTTATTGTGACTCACAACTTAATTTTAAATGTAAGTTATATTATTTTTCTCTAATCACATATTTAATGTGATACACACACACAAACACACGTGTGTGTATTAATAATTATATTATTATACAGATGATAATCTACAACATCTTTTGGAGGTTTCTGCAGCCCACAAGTAGCCATAGACTAATACCTCAGGCTGTAGACTCTGATCTAGTCCAGTATTGTTTTTCCAACAATGGCAGACTCAATAACTATTCCATAGTTTGTACACAGACTCTGGCAAGCAGAGATATAATATGTTTGTTTACAATCTGTATGATTTACAGCTATTAATAGATTTACCTGCAATACATGATACTGTTTTAAAGCCTTTGGGAAACAGCTAGCCAAATTATCCTGCAGTGACTTTCCTGAGTTCACTATCCATTGCATAAAACAGTAATTAACTAAAATCTGTCCTGAATTTATTTGCTGTCATGTTATTGTTCAGCCTCAAGTGATAATGTTCTGAAACAGGAACTTGCTTACTCTCTCTCTTCACAGCATTAGTAAATGATCTTGAAGACTTTCTTTAAAGGCAGTTCCTATCAAAATGCATGGTATATATTCTATATTTTTCAGTATCTATGCATTTCTTTATTTTTCCCTATATATCTTTCTGCAATATATATTCTGAAATTAGGCTTGAAATGGCATGGTATTCTGAGAGTAAGCAGACTACTAACTTATAATGTTAGTTTCATTTGCAATCCCTTTCATAATCAGTCCACTATGTAGTTTGTCCTTTTCAGCAGCACAATGTGCTGACCTGCAAGTCCTACCTCTCTGTAATTTAGATCCCATAAGTGTATGTGCAGATAGGGGTTTTTTTTTTTGCCCTATCAGGGAATACTATGCATTTGCTAAACTTTGAATCTCACTTATCACTAAGCAGCATTTGTGAATTATCAGCTTGAAGATTGCTTTGTAGAAACATTCAAACAGGCTGTCCTCGACTTATGACTGGTTGTTTAGCGACTGTTCAACGTTATGAGGGACTCCCAAAAGGTACTTATCACCCAGATTCAAAGTTTATAAGTGTGCCCCCTCCTCCAAGTCACATTTTGGGTGCTCAGCAATCAGCCCACATAGATCATTATTTACAGCATTCTGCTGTCATGTGACAGTGATTTATGACTTTTCCCCCCCCCAGAAAGCACATTTACATCTGGTTTCTGGCAAAATCGCTCACTGTGGCAATGGGTCCGCTTACAACCACTGCAAAAAAATTCATGAAATTGCGTTGGTGACATGAGTGCTTTGACTTATGAGCATTATGACATCTAACAGAAATTCCAGGCTCTGTTACAGCAGGAAGTGGAGCTGTACTCTTTTGTGACTTCTTTCCTAGATGTTTTAGAACCCCAGTAGTCCATGCTACAATACAGTAATATTCAAGTATCTTTTTTTCCTTAATCTAAGATTCAATTCTAATTCCTTTTATTTCCCTAATTAATATCCTATGGTTTTCTAATGTTTATTTTTAACACATCTGTTTTAAACAATTTGTTTACTAAGTAATTATTACCTTCTGTGTTAGTATCTTATAAATATTTTCTGAGCAGTGTAACATAGGCCCCACTTTCTATCACAAAGAGAGAGAGAGAGAGAGAGAGAGAGAGAGAGAGAGAGAGAGAGAGAGAGAGAGAGAGAGAGAGAGAGAGAG
>JANHFL010003822.1:128113-146519 GCA_032468155.1 Oxyrhabdium leporinum | reverse complement strand
CCCCCCCCCCCCCGTCCCCCGCCCCAAGCACTGGGTTAGGACAAGGATGTTCAACCTTGGCAACTTTTTAAGACTTGTGGATTTCAACTTCTAGAATTCCCCAGCCAGCCATGCTAGCGTTTCTATTGTTTGTTGGGAGCCACCAAGTATCTCTATGAGAGATAAGGGGCCATACAAATTCAATAAATAAATCTTAGTGTATTTCTGGCACTACTTTATCCAACTTCCTTCTTTAACCCGAAGCGTAATAGATGTGGAATTGGGGGGTTCTTACTCTTCTGGGGGACACCAGGCAAGGAACACTTGTATAAATATCTTTTCACCTGTTGTTTTCAATTGTAAATAAATATTCCAAAGGAGAGCAAGTTCTCTGTGTGTGGGTTCCTTGGCTCCTGGAACCTCCGAGATTGTGCTAAATAATGGCAGATCATCTATTTTGTTTAAACCCTTTAAAGGCAGAAAGTGGGACTGTTTTGCATGGTGTGGACTTATTGATTGGTTGATTGATGATTGATTGATTGAAGCTGCAAGCCTAGGGGATATCGAGCTGAATGGTATTTAGTATTATAACTTGATGGCAAACTTTAATTGGTAGAGTAATCAATGAAATGGTTGCTTTTTAAGAATGCTTTGGTTTTGCTTCCTGTTTGTTTATATAAAGCCTTAAAATGGATCTGCTTCAGTGCTTTGAGTGGATTGATAGCTTTCATGAAAGCCATTCTTAGCTGGTTGGCAGGATATCAATTTTGGAATTAATAATAAAAGCTTTAGTTGATTAATTGATAGAAAAGTGTAATTGGGAGGCCGAGATTTAAGCGCACACTTGTTTGTTTCCTACCTCTTCTGATTCTGGTATACTGCAACAGGGAATTTAAAACGGAATACAGAAATGAATATTGGCTTTTGTTGAGACAGGATCTTTTGTTTTTTAAAAAGTCCACACACTGATGTGTCCTTTGTGTTTGCCGTATAATTCTGTGATTTGGGATTATGGGTATAGCCATCAAGGGGCGTAGCAGTTTACAAAGACTTAAAGACTCTAAAGTGTTCCGCTTTGTTTCCATATATATTTTTATTACACCTGTATTACAGTGATGTTTTTTATTATTGACCACTGGAAATGAAAATATCTGATGATCACTATTTAAACGAGTAGCTGCACTATTTAAATTGAAGGAAATGAAGACAGAATAAGCGGAGAAGTATATGGTTAATTTCTGTTAAACCTACGCTTTTTTAACTAATTAATAAATATATTTACTATAAAAGGAATTCAACTTCTGCATAAATTATGCCAAAGAGGTTGATAATGATGACAAATTCAAGTAGCCCTCAACTTACGACCACAATTGAGCCCAAAGTTGTTGCTAAGTGAGAAATTTGTTAAGTGAGTTTTGTCCCATTTTACGAATTTTCTTGCTGCAATTGGTAAGTGAATCACTGCAGTTGTTAAATTAATGAAATGTTTGTTAGGTCAATCTGGTTTCCTCATTGACTTTGCTTGTCAGAAGGTCACAAAAGGTGATCAAATGATCCCAGGACACTGCAACCGTCACAAATGTGACTCAGTTGTCAAGCATCAGAATATAAATCACGTGACTATGGGATGCTGCAATGGTCATAAGTGTGAAAAATGGTCATAAGTCACTTTTTAGTGCCGTCGTAACTTTGAATGGTCACTCAGTGATCTGTTGTAAGTTGAATACCTGTACAAAAAAGAGACCATTTAAAGTAGCAAATATTTTAAATCTTAAAAGGATGTAGGAATTATGATAGTGCACTTAATTTTTTCAATTTATTTTGGCAAAGAGGTAATTTTACCATCCTGATGTACTGGATTATAATTCCCAGCATCCTCAACACACTTGGAAATTTGGGGAGTTATATCCCAACACTTCTAAACTTCTGGCTGTGTTTTTATTCCCACTTGGAATCAACTTTAATGTTAAAACTGCAGTGAGATATGTAGCCAACTGATAGGTCAGCCAAATGAGTCAATTTTGCAGCAACATCTAAAATGCTAGAACTTTTCTTCTGCAACCAAGAAAAAGGGAATCAGATGCATTTTATATTAGCATTATTATTTGTATTGCATCACATGAAATCAACATTGAATCTAATATAATGCAGCTTGTTTGAATAAAAATAAAGCAAGGTGCAGTCATGGTCTCTTGAATCTAGTGGATCATTTTGCCATCTAATTCCAGACTTTTTGGTATTATATCTCTTCATTACATTTCTATGCTGGCCATATCGTCTAGGTGACTCTAGGTGGCTTAGTCATTCAATAAAAATGTCGTCTAAAACATTAAAATCATAAAGATCATAAATTTAAAATTCAGTTAAAATTCAGTTGATCAAGTGGAAAAGAAGGAAGTCAGAGATGGGGTGTATTAAACTGTTCAATTAAACATGGTTTGCCAAGTATATTGCAGTTATCAAAGTTTGCTGAATAAAACTGGAATTATCAGGGTTCAAATGACAGGCTAAGCTATAACCTTTGATTTATAAGCTGCAGGGCTTGGAGAACTATAATACAAAGCCAAAGATAAATGCTTTGTTTTCCAATGAGCAACTTTCCCCATGAGAATTAGAATCCAATTCATTGAAAGGAGGTTGCAGTAAGGAAGACTACAATAAAATGAAGGACCCTGAAACCAAACGTTTATGCTACAGTGTCTATAAGTATTGGCATAAACCTTCCAAACATGGCATCATCCAGATAGGTTAAACTTAGTGCATGCCCTTTGTATTTAATGTTGGGCATTATTCTATTCTGGGAGCTAGTGTAATGGTGTGGTTAAAGGTCTAGAAACCAGTCCAAAGACATCTAGTGAATGCTAGATGGAACCAAAATGTAATGTATTACTTTCAATGTATTGTGAATGCTTTGAGATATAAGCTGCTGGGGCTTCAACCTGGTTACTACCTTGCTTGTACTGTGTTACATGAATATATTATAAGCAGAATTTGATGCTTTTGGCATGGAAAGCATCATTTGAGAATGCACTTGATCTTCAGAAATTGGAGTAGTAGAGAACTTGACTATTCGCATGAACCGTTGCTCATGTTCAGAAAGGTGTACATTGTTATGATTAACTCAGGAGTAATGATTCTAACCTGAGAAACAAGTTCAGTTGAAGCAAATTATTGTAAGAGCTGCTGCTCTGTAGTCTAGTCCTACAGTCCTGCATTGAACATTGCCTTGAATCTGTTTTTAGTAGATCTTGATCCAGTAGAGATGAAGCTATCATTGGCAAGTACTAAGGTTATAACAAAGCCTATCACATTGCCTTCCAGATGTATTGAGGCAACTCCCACAGTTCCCATATGTTTAGGTGCTATCCTGAGGCCACTGATCTACTGCATTGTTTCTCTCAGTCTCTTAACTAGAAGTAACCAGTTGAATATTCCAAGAGTTGTGGTCTTAAGTATATTTAGAGGCCATCAGCTGAAAGAATAAGCTAGAAGACGACTTTTGGAAAGGGGTGGTAAAAATGGGGCAGGGGGATTGGTTTTCCACTACTTTTCCACTTTAATTCTTCTCCAGACACTTCTTCTTAAAAGAACATCATTATTGAGTTTCTGTTATGTACGTATATTTTATTGGACACCATAGACATGAAATACATAAGACGGTGTGAAATACAGAATTATAGAAATCTACCTTTTATGAAAACCAAAAAAACAATCTGTTGGTTGCTGAAAGAGTCAGCATTCTTTAAGGACTGTGTATTTAAGATTATGCATTATCTCAGAAGTAAATCTCTCTTGAGTTTGGTATGTAAATGGATGTAATCCCTTTCTATGACCTTTAAAATTTCAACATCAGAATTTAGAAGCAAATAGGTGATTTTTGTTGGGAAATGAAAAAAAAATGATATTTAACAAGTCATAGTTAAGCCAGTTAGTTTTATATACTTAAAAATCCACCTATACAAATATCTCCCCAAATGGGAAGAATAAACCCTGAATCCTACTGCCTGGGAACTCATAATTCCAGGACCTCACTTTATGTGATTGCAAAGAGATTACTCGTCTTTGCACTAGAATATAATTACTGCTCACAAGTATAACGGTGCATTTAATTAAGTCAGTTGCCCTAATCTGGAAAAAATAACCACCCAATTTCCTTTTAGTTTCTTGACCAGTACATACAAAGCAAAAGAAGAGAAATTAATAATTTTACCAGATCTTAATTTCCTTTTTCTTTTGTATGTATAATTTGGTTATAATGTATAGATGCTAAACTAATGTGAATGATTGTTGTATGCTATTGACATTGCTAATTCTGTTTTAAGATCTGGTTCTTGATTTTAAGCAGGCACTCAGGAGGAAAATCATCCAAATTTTATGTGATTCAGCTCTTGTAGGCAGCAGTGTTCATTCTGCAAATCAAATGTGGAATAATCAGTTTGCAATGGATGCTTGTTGCTTTTTTACATGGATCATAATGATAACTTTTGATGCTTTTTATACTAATTCCCCAATTTGTAATGCCAGGAAGTTGATATTATGGTGACTGTGTTAAAGGCTGAATTTAAAAGATACCATACTCCTTTGTTAATATATCAGATACAAAGTTTTAAATTTTTGGAACTTAATTTGTTATCTAGGTGGAGATATTATTCTTTGGGAATTTCTGACTTTTTGACTGTTGAAATTCTTGGTGTTCAAATTATATACAAATATCGCTGGAAGGGAGGTAAAAATGGCATATATAGAGCGGGTTTATTTGGAATGTAGAAAACTAGTTTCAATTATAAATGGCCCTAGGGCACTTACTGCAAAGATTTTCCATTGTATGACATGTTATCCAGTTTATTGTGGTTCAGTTAGGTTAATAAAAAAATCCTATTTTCAAAAATGAGAAAAATTCATACTTCATAACTTTTGTGAGTATTGCATACAGTGGGGAGGTTGAAATTTACACACACACTATTCAAACCAAGAGTAGAAACGAGATATTATAGAAGAATACAGTACAAAGTCTCCTTACATCTTATTTCTTACCCCATCATGGTTTGTCTGCATATTAATAGAAACTGCAAAATTCAGTTATTCATTCTTAACACAAGTGTGTAGATGGGTACATATATTCCAGATACACAATTCTTGCCATTAAAATCAACTTTCCTCATCCTGGTGCCTCTGATGATATTCTCCCATATTTTGAATAGGATACCTGGAATTGTCAACCCTTGACCAATTGGATCATCTTTTCAAAAATACTTCCTTATCAGATTCCTCAGGGTCTTCACCAATGACAGAACGTCTAATGTACTGCCTTCAGTGGAAAAGTTGGAGTACTTTCAGAGATGTATCTGCCTTGAAACTAAGCTATGTTGAAATGTAGAACACAATCATTTGCACAGAAAATGTTTTATGTCATACAATGTTTTATAAAAATTGCCAAATTTCAATTCCATTGGAGTTATTGGTTCTGGAGTTTGGACACATTCTGTAAGTTAGCCCATTTGAAGTACTTTGGTTCAAAAAAGCTTCCCTGTGATGTACTATTTCATCCAGTTAAAAGTTATGGGAACCAGAGTTGTTGTAGATATAGGTATATATGAAGAAAACATTCATTTTAAACCCATAATTGACATTAAAAATATCCTAACCCCTCCTGGCCATTGAGACATGGTGAGGAGAGATGGGGTGAAGGGAGAACACGTCACCCCAATAGAAGAAGGCACCAGGGATAGGTCCAGAGTTAAAGAAAATCAGTAATTTGTGAAGAAGGATTTTAAAATGAAAATCAAAATGAAATATTTATAAGGATGGCATCTTAAAAGATACATTAAAATAGATTGATGATACTTTCAGGGACCCGTGAAGATAAATATTTGACAACATAACTAGAATTCAGTTTAGAAGATATTCTTGGCAGCCTTTGATTTTTGGATATTATCCATAACAGTAATACGCTAATTTTATTTCATTCCAAACCATAACAGTTTATGGTTTTTATATTTATTGAAATATATTACAGAAATACAACCTGTTGCTCACTTTTTGCAAAATGCCATTTGTTTTGTTAGAGCCCAGACAAAACATAGACTTTGATTTCTTTCCCTAGATATTTCTCTTTTTATATTAAGTTTTTGTTTTTGCAGACTTTCAAAATGTCATCCGTGCCATGCGTCATTCAAATATGGACAACTGTAGTTTAGTTAATTAAATAATGGTCCTTTTATCTTTATATACTATGATAGTGATTGATTGGCTCACATATTAACCAAACCATGGATTAGTTCAGTCATAATGCATGATTATCTGAGTTTGCACAACAGATTAAGCTTGAACTATCATCTGCAAACCAGTATCTGAGTTCATATAATAGACTGAATCCAAACCAGAGAAACCACATTAACTGGACCCATTTCAGTCTTGTTTGAGGCCATGTTATAGTACCAATGCTGCATTGAGCATACTTGTGGACAAGCTCTGTAGGACTTGGGATGGAGATGACGCACTCAATGACTTTCAGTACCATCAACTATAGTATACTACTGGACCAGTTTAGGGGTTGAAGTGGGACAGTATATACAGTAGTTTTCTTCAGCAGCTGATTCCAGTTAATCAGTTGGTGAGGGAGAGGGACAGGGCCAACTTTAGATCTGTTGTGTGGATTGGCTCAGGATTTGGATCTCCCACCAGTTACCTTTAACATTAAAAATGAAAGCACTGGGCCAGGCATTTGGTGGCATGGGTGTGGTATCATCAGTATGTTGATGATAATCTAGTTATATATCACCTCTGGCTATGCAGGTGATGCCTTTTCGGTGCTAGGCCAGAGCTGGAGACTATGCAAGTCTGGATGGCGAGGAACCCATTCTGTTGTCAAGATGGAGTGCCTTAAGGGTGTTGGCTCCCTGGATCTAGAGAAATGTCATGTTTGACTCTTGATTGAATGAGTACTAGCTTGGACAGAGTTAGTGTATACTTTGGGCATTCTCCTGAATTCTTGAGTCAGCCAGAGTTAAGGTGCAGCTTTCTTTATTAATTAAATAATTAATTTAGAATACAGATGATGTAAATGCTTTCTTCCTATGTATAACTGTATCTATAGTTTTTAGAAAATAAAACAAATCTTGGGTAATGAAATTAACAATATGATTTTTTTTTCACTTTATTCTGTAGTAATAAAAATGGTTAATGCTGCAACATAGCCAATCATGTATATTTTTAAAAATACATCAAGTTTACACAACCTGCAGACTAGCTTATAATAATTTTTCAGATACGGGGATGGATAGCATTGCAAATTGATGTGCATTTGCAGTCATTTGAAATAATGTGTTTGTTTGAGCATAAAATATGATGATTTCACCACAAGTCACGTAATGATTAAAAAGCACCATGATTATTTTTGAAATGTTTATGCGCGTGCACAAATGTGTTACATCAGACAAAGAAGGCAAGATACTATGCTAGCTATACATATGAAAAAGCACTTACTTGGCACATTAAAAAAGAAAGAAAAGTTGTTTAAAAAGGGGGCTGATTTTTTTAATTAAAATATGTTTGAATACAGTGTGAAACCTAGCAATAGCATTTAGGCTTCTATACCACCCCACAGCACTTTACACCACTCTGTGTGATTTACAATGAAGAAGTATTTATTTGCATATTAACCCCAACAGTCTGGGTCCTCATTTTACTGACCTTGGAAGGATGGAAGGCTTTAGCCCCGTCAGGATCAAAATCTAATTGCAAGTGCACTTGAAATGCTGAATATTAAAAATTGTTATGCATTTGTCATCATTTTTGTATGAATGTCAGCTTAGCATAAACCCTCTGACTCCAGTTGTTAGAGACAGCTTAGGGACTTTATTAAACATTACAATAACAAAACAAAGAAACCTCTAAAAATAAGTAGCCCAATCCTTAGAAAAGCAGGCATCCTATTTGCTGTCAGTTTTTAGAAAATGTTTTGGCATCTAACAACATCACTGTAGGGAGCAAAGCAAGATTTTATAGTCCTCACTTTAAAATCTGGGTGCATTAAAAATTAAGTAGATTAAAATTAAGCTGATCGCACTCTTACAATACATAATGCATGCATTGTTTTGTAAAGCAAAAAAATATGTTGTCTTCATGGGTAGTTTGTTGTCAACTTTAGCCATATGATCCTAAAAGATACTTTCACCTGGGAAACGAAAGTAGGCTGCATTTCTGATTTGTGGTCTAGTCTGATCCTAAAGGCTCCCGAACATATAATCTTTCCATTTTCTTTTAGAAGTTAGTACAGTTATTTATTCGAAAGCTTGAGGGCTCCAGCAGGGAAGGCTATGTTCTTGCTTCCTTCTTGTAGTTGGATGTTTGGGGCTCATCAGGTAGACTCATTCCTTCAAGGTAGCATACAGAAATCTAGCAATTAGAAACTTGGATTGCAATACAGCAGCTTGTGAGATCCAAGATTCTTTGTCATTTAATATTTTATAATGCAAAAATGAGGTACATATACAGAATTCTATTATAAATCTAAAAAGAAAAATGTTTTTACTTTTTACTTTACTTTTTTCCCTTTTTACTTTAGTGCCTGGTTTACTGCCTTGAATAATTTAGCCGTTACATCCTGCAGGAGATTCAGTCTTCCCACTCCACATCTTGTATATTCTAAATTTCAAGCTTTCGTCAAATCCAGTGCAGTAAATTATCACCTTCTTTTTATTTTGAGAATTACAGATTGGTTTTTCTGAACAGATCCTCCACTAAAGTTGAGTCAGAGAACAAATTAGCTATCTTTGAAGCATTCAGCTATTGGTAGTCCGCACCTCAAAATGTTCATTTAATGACAATCCTGTATAATAACAGACTTGGAAAGGGTGCTTTACGGCACTTCCAGCCATCACAAAATGTTGCAACAATCATGTGATTGCCATTTACAATCTTCTCTACCAACTTCCCCAGAAAGTCAGTGGGAAAGCCGGCAGGAAAGCTGCTGCCTAACAAGAGGAATTCCCCCTCATCTCTGGGAGCTGACTCAAAGAACTGCCTGCTGAGGGGAGCCGAATGCCTTGGCGGGATGCAGAAATGGAGCTAAAATTTTGTTCCTCCACCTCACCAAAGGAGTTCCTTTCCATGCATGAAGGGAAATTGAACTCTTTGGCAGCTCTTTTAGCCAGGCTCCAGAGATGAGAGGGAGCCAAAATCCAAGCAGTAATTGGAGAATCAACATGGTAAGGAGAGGAGTGCAAGTGAGGGAGGCCATGTGCAAATATTTCCATTCAGGGACTGAAATCTTGTTTGGATATTGACAGGGAGGATTTTCAGTTCCTGAGTGGAGCATCCCAGCATTCCCTCACTCTCCTGAGAGACCCCGTGCTACTTACCTGTGGCTCCGTCCTCTTAATGACCCGCATACTCATTTAAAGACCATAACTAGGTGTGCTGGGATTGTGATCATTGAGCAAAGTAGTCACAGGGACATCTTGCTTAACTTTCACTTTAATCAGTGACTACAATTGTGGTCTCTATTTTGGTTGAGCTACCTGTGTTCTGATCAGCTTCCTGTACTTAAATACAGCTTAGATATTGTTCTACTTACTTTGAGTGTCTTACTTTCATCAGTCCTAAAGACCAAATAGAATTTTTTCTTGTTAAAACTGGAAATATGGAATTGTTGGCTTATGTCTGCCTCTGCCATTTTTTTGTTTCAGAGATTTTTCATCATAAATGGATAGTGCCTTTTATTAAATCCTGGTTTTGGCAAAGAGATGAATTCTGTGTCCAGTATCTTCTGTCTGACCAGAATCCAAAGGCAATGTTTAATATATTTATTTTTCTGTGATAGCTTGTAGAGTTTGACTGCAATTAAAAATGGATTAATTTTCCCTCGATAATCTCAGTTGACAGTCTTAATCTTTTACTCTAGTTATTAGAGCACTATAGTTTTAATGTCAACCTTTTTGTTCCTAATCTTTTCTCTTTCCGCATTTGACTCCTCAAATTACAACTGTTGCAATTTATTTGTTACATATTATCTGCCCTGTGGGTAGCAATTTTAATAAAGATTGTAAGGGAACAAACTTGGTTTTTTTATCTTATTCATATGATTGAATGAAGTGCTCATCTGACTAATTTCCTAGCATAGCCTATGCTCTGCAGTGGCATTTAAATAAATGATTCACAGGATAATCCTATGCAAGATTTCCCAGAAATAAATCTCACCATGTCTGTTAACTGAAGAACTGTAGTTCAGCATTTTAGTGATTAGTGGAAATCATCATCCTGTTTGAGATTCTCTCATGTGGCTGTATTTTTTTTCAGTTCTCCACTCTAGCAGGGTGGACACATGCTTTATCTGTTGTTAAAAACACTGCAGTTTAATGAAACAAAGGGAATAAGATTCCGCTTTGAGCATCATACATAATACAAATCCAGCTATTATTTATTTATTTACTGAGATATCGCTCAACTCCCAAATGACTCTGAGCAGCTCCAAAACGGAATATAATAAACAAGATGCAAATGCAATTCCTCAACAAAAGGAGCATCTATAAACCACATCCCATAAAGGGCTCCATCCACTCTTAACTCAAGACCTTGGAAAACAGTTAAGGATTTCAGGAACATCAACAGGGTGGAAGCCATTCAGAGCTCAAGGTTTTTGTAAAAACGCCAAAAATAGGGTATTTTCACCCTGTCCCTATTTTTAGGGCTTTATATGTCAGCAATGAAAAACCAACCCTACTTTTTTAGGGTGTTTGAAATATGCTCTTTCTAATGAGAGTGATTTAACAATGTTTCTAGGTGGTCTTTTTTTGTAAAAGCGGGCTGAAAATACCCTATTTTTGGCATTTTTACAAAAAACGTCAACTTTACACTCAATTTGTAAACTATTGGAAAGCAGTAGGAGAATGAAATTTTATATTTGAAAACCTTGTGTTGCTAAGTTATTACACACAAAGTTTCACGTTTATCATACCTTTTCTTCCAGAGATATAAAAACCCAAACGTTAACCTTTTTTCGAGCAGCAATAATTTCGGGCAACTTTGTTCCAAATTATCTAGATCGAGATCACTCATGACAATGTTTAATAGAGCACAAAAAGTTGTACAAGATGGCCAAGTTTTGTTTCTCTCACAAAATATTGCCAGAGATATTATGTCTCAAAGTTACTGGACCCTCAGAGTCATACTGTAGAAGGCTGCGGTATGGGGTCAAACAAATGACTATATTTCTGCAAGTATTGCATCAGCACACGTAACACTTTACCACTTTACCAATGTTCATGCATGTTCACACAAAATTTCATCGAAATCCGTGATGGTCGAGCAGGGACCCCCTTGAGATGGAATGTAATTTTTTTATATTTTAAAAAAATCACTCTTATATCTACATCGAGCACATTGAGGTTGCACAATCTTTTCCCAACTTTGCATCCAGCAGATTGGACTTGTATTTCCCATAATCTTCTAGGCCAGGGGTGTGAAACTGGCGGCCCGCAGACCGGCTGCTCAGGCCACGCCCACCCCAGCTTCACGAATGGGAAAAACATCCAGCATGACATGGCGAGTTTGACACCCGTGTTCTAGGCCACTGTTTCTCAAACTTGGCAACTTAAAGATGCATGGACTTCAAATCCCAGAATTTCCCAGCCAGCATGGGGAATTGCCAAGGTTGAGAAACACTGCTATAGCCAATGTTGGGTGGGGTGGGGTTTGAAGTTAAACACATCTGGGCACTATCAGGTTACTGGAAATAAGAATACAGTTCAAATAAACATTCCAACCCACCAGCTTGGAAATACAAACTCTGTTTTGATTGCAAAACCTCCTTGTTTTCAGCTCTTTAGATGTGATGTCACAAATTCACCCCTGCTGTTTTGGATGGAAAATCAGTCTGTCAGTGTGTACAGCTGCCATTAGAAATAGAAAACTTGTCAAATGATAAGCAGTAAGACTGACAAAACATGTCAGGCGAAATGGATAAATAGTTTTTGCACATAAAATATGTATAGGCAGAAATGAAAAGAGCATTTTAGCCTTCTGAAGTGAGTGCTGGCTTTAATACCTTAATCTCAAGGAGCTTGATACATTTTTTGAGGAGCAAACTTTTATTATTGGAAGTGATGATGGGTGCTACAGTTGGTATCTTCTTGTTTCTGTGAAATCATTCTGGGAGAAATTCCATCCTGGTGTATTTTCCTGTGATTTAATGGATGTTTGGAAGGCCAGCAGAAATTTGCCACCCATGAGAATTTCATCGTCTCCTTTCTCTTTTGGAAAAAAAATATATCAAAAGCAGATTCCACATTAAACTGAATAAGAACTGACAGAAAAATGTAGGCATTTTTTTCCTATGTAATATTAATTTATATAGAATTGTGACTTAAGCTCAGCCTTGGACTTATTCCGCCTTGGACTTATTCTGGTTCATGTATGCTACAAAGCCATAGTTTGTTGAACAAAGCACAAAAATCAAGCAATATGGGAATCTACCCATTGTTGCAAGACTGGCTAATGCATACTGACCGAACCAGTGAGGAGGCACCCAATTACCTTCAAATTTATCATTATATAAATATTATATAAATATTACCAAAAGTACAATTTTAACCCAAGGTGTTTTGTTTCTATTTTCTTTTGTGTAAAAACTACTTCATTCTTTAGTTTTGTAGCTTTTATTTTCTGTTCTAATTCAGCTGTGCTCTGTAAGTCCACATTCTGTAATTCTCCTTGTTCTGTCTTCTACCTTTCTTGTACAGAGGTAATGCCACATTTTAGGGATTTTCCTTGCTGACTCTTTTCAACTGACATGCGGCCTTCCCAGCCCCATGCAATCCCAAGGTACTTGTTTAATTTCTCCACTGTGATGGTTGGCATGCTCTCGATCTCAGTTGGAAGGCTTGGCGGTGGTAATTGTTGGCAATGCCTCCCTATTACATCCCAAGTTGTCAGCCTTAAAA
The DNA here is from genome assembly GCA_032468155.1 of Oxyrhabdium leporinum. Taxonomy (NCBI): domain Eukaryota; kingdom Metazoa; phylum Chordata; class Lepidosauria; order Squamata; family Cyclocoridae; genus Oxyrhabdium; species Oxyrhabdium leporinum. The sequence goes on along the minus strand of JANHFL010003822.1, from coordinate 133,599 downwards.
GGCAGACTACAAGCTACTTTGATGAGAACAGCTATAGCAACAGAATCTCGCAAGTCTGATTGCAAGATTCCTTCTTTCCTTCCTTCCCTCCCTCTTGGTTTATCCTCAGGAGGATTGGGGAGGGGGACTGTCTGTGGCATTTCCCTATATCCTTTTCTTGGCCTGAAGTCAAGTCTCCCCTTTTCTGATTTTTGCCTCTTCTCTTTGTCCTTCAAGACTATCCTCTTTACTCAGTACGTGTGCTTTGTGTTTAAGTCGACCAATACCCATGCCACTCTCCCTTTTGCCAGCCCCACTCCGTGCTGGATTGCTGGCTGCTGTTAGGTGCAGCCCCTTAGGTGTTGGCTGCCCTTAGTGTTGACTTGGCTTCACCTTCAGTTGTCAGTGCTGGAAGCTGCCTGCAACTGCTTGGCAATCTCTAAGGTTATCGCTAAATGTTTGGAAACCAACCCACAAGCTCGGTGGACAAACCCTCACCTTACACCAGAGCTACAGATATTTGCCACTATTGGGAAATCTCTGAGGCTTTGGGAAAGGCCATCCTGGTGCCCTGTGTTCCATTGTCTAACCCATTTTCTTTCTCCTGGAAGAATTTTCCCCCTCGCAGAGCAGAGAGATTGCTTAAATAAGCTAACTCTTCCCAAACTGCTCTGCTCCCCTAAGAAGTTAATTAAGACCCTCTGGCTGGTTTGTGCTGCTATCTGAAATTGGCAAAGCCTTAATAAGCTTCACCTTCCAGGCTTCCTTGTGTTGTCTGAAGTGACTTACTCTCTTGTAATCTCTTCCTCTCCAATCAAAGTAAATGGAAATATTAATTTCCCTTAGCTAATTATCCCAGAATGGAGGTGAGGATTCCAAAGGGTGGGGGAATGAGAAAAAGCTTTTCCCCAGCTTTCTGGTGAGCTGAGTTCTGGAGTTTCCCCACCATTTGGGGTCATATCTTTTTAAGTACTCATGGGTGATTTCTTAATACTGTACTTTTTTCCATGATTTTTTAACTTCCTAGCATCTCACTTACTGTTCTAGTTCTTTGGTATCCATCCTATAAATTCTAAATTACGTGTGGACACGCAGATTAATGGAAACCTGACTGGTCTAGTCTTTGTTGCTGTTAGACTGTTTGTTTTTATTTATTAAATTTATTTGCTGCCTGTCTAGCTACAAGGTAACTGGGCAGCTCACAAGGTTAAAAGCATAGTATATAAAAGATGGGAGGGAAAGAACAGGGTGTACAGGGGTGAGAAGGGATCTTCTATTGGTCCAACCATCTCCAGTGTGATACTTCCTCATTGGGGACCCAAACCAACTTGCAAAGCCAGGTCTTCTGCTAGATTGCTGGTGGTTGGACTAAAATAAGGGCAGGCAGTGGAGATTAGACTCTAGGAAATTTCTGCTGCAACCATGTCTCAAGGGCTCCCTTGCTGTCTTCTTGATGTTTGAGGACTCTCCATTCTTCTGTTACCTTGTTGGGAGACTGCCTTGCTGACTTTGCAAAGTTTCCTCCTGTTGTTCTGAGAGTCTGCTGTCTTGGCTCTTCCTTCCATTCTTCTAGCATTATTTTAGCTCCCTGTTTTTCCTTCCTTCCTTTTATCTTTTCTTTTCTGTGCTACCACAGCTTATTTTCATCCAGATGGTTTGAAAGGGCTGGCACGCTGAATGACATAGAGTTAGCCCCTGCCTCAGAATAAGGGAAGAGGGAGGACATTCCTGTTACCACTCATCCTTCCTCCCAAATATTAATTGTTTTCTACTGTTTTTCATTGGCAACACTTGATTATCTAGCAATTATATAGATAAGTTGTATTTTCAAACATAAAATCCCAGATGATACATGGTTAAGCTCTTATTAAGCAGATATTATCAGAACGCAATGGCAAGAAAATCAGCTGAAAGAAGAGAGGAAGTAAAAGGGGCTGGGGTCTTTCTTGAGCCATTGGAAGAATGGTAGGTTAATTTGGTAAGGGACCAATTGATAAAGTTGCATGAATATCCATTTTGTTGGAAGACATTATATACATGCTGTATTTTTTCCCTGCTGTTCAGGGTTGCTGCAGTGTGTTTATGCTCGTCTAAGTAGTGTTCTTACGCAGCTTCTTTTGTGGGAGGTTAGGTTGTTACCTTGGTAGTGGAGCACTTGGCTGGTGTGGGCAGTTTTTCGATAGATTTATATTTCTAATTTGCCATCACTGCCTTTGCTGCTATCTAGGAAGAGGGAACATGTTGTTTTTCTCTTCCCCTGTGAATTTTTTTTCATTTTGAAGATGATGTTCATAGTTTCATGTGTTTTCTCTACATGAGTCTTTTTTATTATGACAAAGGTGTCATCTACATACTGCATCCGGACTTTGGGTGGGAGTGCTGTAGATTCCAGGTGTTGTATAATGGTCTCAGCAATGAGTCCTAAAAGCGGTGATCCCATGGGTATTCTTTGATTTGGTGATATATTTGTCCAATAAACTAAACGTATGTAGTCAGGCAAAGGTCGATAAGGTCCATGATTCTGGGTATTTCAGTTTGGTGTATTTGGGTTAGGGCGGGTGTGCTGTGTAGTTGTGCGGTCATGGATACTTTTGCTAGTTTTGGGTCTATGGAAGTGAAGAATGCTGCGACATCAAATGAGACCATGATTTCATCTTCATCTATGGTCAAGTCTTTGATCTTTCGGATGCACTGTAATGGGGAATTGGGAGTATTTACTTCCCTCTGTGAGGTGACCAAGCTTATTTGTCAGTTCTTCAGCGATGTTGTAGGTTGGGGTTCCTGGTAATTCTGCAATTGGCTAGATAGAGGTATGTCTGCGGAATAGGGGCGGTATACAAATCGAAAAATAAAATAAAAAATAAAATATGTATTTTGGGGACGATAAAAGCGTGATAGGATGGATCCACTGCTTCCATTTGCCACTGTTCTTTAGTGATTTGACCTTTTTCTCAATCCACTTGTCTAGTTTCTATTTTGGATTGGTGTTCACTAGGATATAAGTTTCTTTGTCTTTCAGTAATTCTTTGGCTTTTTATATATATTGTGATCTGTCCAAAGGTTTGGCCTTTGTCTGCTGGTAGGATGATAATTGCTCCTAGATAACCAAGTATTTCTGATGGACACTTTTCATTGGTCCTTCTTTGCTCTGATTACACATTTATACGCAATTTTTCTTTTAATTTTAGATCCCTTCCAGTGGAGCTGGATGTGCCTTGTTTAAATGTCATAGGAACACACAAGTTCCTTGGGGATCTTGCAAGAACGCTTAAAGCTTTCTCCGTTTCTCTCACCACCCATTCTTGTTATGTCAGATTCATTCATTGGATTCAGCATAGTGACAAGAAACAAAATGGATTTGTTAGGGTCACTGCTTCACAAAGTGAAGCATGACTTTGGTAGGCAATGGGGCCTATTTTGTAGTCCACTAATAAAGCGTCTGTGGGATTTACAGTCTGCCATCTGCTCCTGAAAACCTTTGTTAGTGTGAAGTGATAATGCAGCTTGCATGCAAGATGTGTGTCTGTCTGTCTGTCTGTCTCTGTCTCTCTGTTGGCTTAGATGTGGAAAGAATTAATCTGAGCTTCTGTATTTATGAAGAAATTACAATCTAATTTACAAATATGCCAAGGATGACAATTCTCAAAGCAAAGAGGCTTTTAAAAATTCTGGTTTTAATCCAGTCAGTTAAGTACCAAATTCATCTCTGCACCTTTTTAAAATCCTCCCATTTGCTTGAAAGTAACTTGAGAATGGTTTGGGTGGGAGAAATTCATCACGCATCTAAGGTGCTTCGTTAAAGAATGTTGAAGTTATTCAGAATGTTCTTTCTGTGGGCATATATTTGAGACAGGAAAAAGGAATAAACATCAGTTACTGCTCTGACAATTTTAAGGCATACTATCTATATGTAAATGATTGTTGCCTTTAAATCCTGATTCTAATATAGAAAAACCACAGATATAATTGGAAGATCAGCTGGGGAGGCAAATTCATCTTATAATAAGTTCTTTTGTTCTACCAACTCTTTGACATATTTGCCTTTAAATATATGCCTTCAAACATATATTTGAAAAAAAAATTACAGCTTAGGCTTTTCAGCCTGATGCCCTCCAGATGTATTGGGATTGTGGAATTCTGGAAGTTGTAATCCCAACACAATTAAAAGGTGCCAAGTGAGACATAATTGCTGACCTGTTTCATTTCCTTACATTTATCCTCTCACCTTTTTTGGGTTTGCGTATTCAAAAGCACCTCAGCTTTTTGGGGTATTAATTTGCATAACTCATCATGTTCCTCCTATCCCAATTATGTCACTGAAGTTTGGCAGCCAGTACATTTCAATAAATACAATTATTGTACTCTGTTCATAACAATGTGATTTCACCCTCTGGTTTAGCTGATGTTGGCCTTAATACACGTTGAGTTCTACCCAAGAACCTAGGATATCATAATATATTGGTGTAATATATGTGTAGCTCCAATGGCCTTGCAATTGACAGATGAAAATTTTGTCAATGTACAGATTTTCTAAGTGTCATCCAAGGATTTTTTTGCTGATAACCACTGGGACCACTATGGCCGATTTATGCATAATCTTTCAGTTCCGATTTTCAGAAGTTGTTATTTTGTCATCTTCTCTAATTCATTGTTTTTGGTATTGGTATTGCCTCACCAATTATCCACACTTCTTTTCAATAACGTTTATATATGATGTGTTAATAAGCCAAAACTTTATCGGTCTATATTTACAAATCTGACAATCATTGAATCTGCTCATTATAATTAATGAAAGAGATTGGCCAGATAGTGAGGATAAATAAATAGTTTGTCATGATCCATGGTTAATTTGTGACAACAAGCATGGGTGTTGGGGAGTAGTTGATTGAAGGAAATATATATATTGTAGGCAAACACTTGAATAGCATTTGTAAAATCAGAAGGGGATCTATATAGATTTCTTGTGTTCAGATTCTGCTGGTACAAAATACTGGACGAAAATACTTACATGGTTGGAAAAGATAACTAAACAACATATAGATCTGAAACCAGAGATATTCTTGCTGGGTATAATGCTGGAGGGTTATGATAAAGAGACTATATATTTAGCTTTGCATGTATGGACAGCAGCAAGGATTGTATTCGCACAATATTTGAAAAACGTGAACACCCCATCAGATGAGGATGTAATTCAGAAAATAGTAGACTGTGCAGAGATGGATAGATTGACATTAAAAATAAAAGATAAAGGAGACACAGAATCCTACTTAACATGGAACAGATTTTATGAATGGTTAGAGATAAGAGATAGAGATTAGATAAAAGAAAGTTTAATGTTATGTATGAAATTAAATATAAAGATGGTTTATAACAGAATTGGAAACAAGCTAAGCTAATATAAAGAAAATTAGTTAAGTGTTATATCACTACTATTGTTAGTGTGTATGTGTGTGTGTGTGTGCATGCGTGCACACACACACACACACACACACATACACTTTAAAAAA
>JANHFL010003822.1:102802-120425 GCA_032468155.1 Oxyrhabdium leporinum | reverse complement strand
CACTGGAGGTTTTTAAGAAGAGACTGGACAGTCACTTGTCTGAAATGATATAGGGTCTCCTGCTTGAGCAGGGGGTTGGACTAGAAGACCTCCAAGGCCCCTTCCAGCTTTATTGTGATTGATTGACCTTTCTATTTTAAAGGTAAGTTATTCCTGAAGGGAAACTCAGTTTTTCTTTTAAGTAAATGTAGTATTTTAAGCAGATGCTGCCATTTTTGTAGGCTTCCTCCCAAGTTAGAAATCTGAAATTTGAAGATGTAGTTTATGGGGGTTCACGCATGCTTGATCTAAGCAACTAAGGCAGGGCTGTAGTCTAACCTTCTTGTTTAAGAGTTATGATAATGACTCATTCAGTTTAAGCCACATGTACACTTTCTATTCCTATATCGGTTTTCTTTGTTTTGGTCTGAGATTAGTCAGTCTTGCTGTTAATTTTCATGACATTTTCAGCCTTTGGTCTCCTTGATTCTGTGAAACTATCAAACCTGGATCACGTGTCTTTCTGTTAATCCTGACCTTCGTAAGTTTTACCTTTTTTCCACATTCAAGCCTAACACTTGCAGATTTGTATTCTAGTTTCTTTTGCTGTTTCTATGGCAACTTCAATAGCAGGTTTTGAAGCACGTTCTTGCAGCTGTACAGCAAGTCTGTGTTGTGACTTAGTATTCATTTATTCTTATCCTAGCTTTGTTTAAGCAGTGTTTCTCAATCTTGACAACTTTAAATCATGTGGATTTTGACTCCCCAGAATTCCTCAGCCAGCGTGTCGACTGGGGAATTCTGTAAGTTGAAATCCACAACTTTTAAGATTCTCAAGGCTGAGAAACATTGACTTTAAGATGCCTTTTCAAAAACTGGAAAGGTTAAAGCACCAGGCTAGAAAGCAGCAGCTGTGAGTTCAAGTCCCGTCCTAGCCGTGAAAGCCAACTGCGTGATTAAGGGCAGGTCACTCTCTCTTATCTCAAAATAGGAGAAGGAAGGTGTGTTGGATATGTTGACTACCTTGAGATATTTCTTAAAAAATAATAAAGGCGGAATACAAAGAAAATTACTCTCGTGTTATCGAAGACTCAGCTGGCTATTTAATGTATCTTGCACTGGAACAACAATAGGGCATTTCTGTCGGGGGAATCTGTGCTCCATGCAGCCTCTGTGTGCATGAAAGCGCATAGAGATTCATGAAGGTTATTTCGCTTGATTTCAGATAATTACACTTCCAATGCAGTGTCACATCTTTCCCAAGTTGATGTTCTGGAAAGGAAGAGTACCATTTCTGTCATTGCGCTGCTCTCTAGAAGATCCTCCCTAGATTAGGATGGCTCTGAGCCTGCTGGCCTTTTAGAAGGTCTTGTGGATATGGCTGTAGCCTGAGTCTGAAGTCCCGAATGTGTGAAAGGACCTGTTTGTGATTAAGTTGACACTAATGGATTATAATACTTCTTGGCTGCCATTCACATCTTATTTTTTTTTGTATTATGTTATAACTGCTTTCATTGTTTTTATGTTTCTACACTATCCAGAGTCACTGGTTTGAAATGAGAAGCTATACAAATTGAATAAATAAATCTGTCTAGAGCAGCTTGAAGCTGACTGAGTAGTACAGCTTAATTTATTTTTTCAGCTAGCTATAAGCTGAAGCACCTAAAGTTTATAGTTAAAGCTTCTCTGTTTTTAATCCATTCATTCATTAGCCAATAAAGTATAACATTCTGCAAAAAAAAAATAGGAAGTACCTTAGGAATATAGTAAATTCTTCTTTTCTTGTATGAACTGCAGTTTTGGTATGCAACATGTTTGGTCAACTACTGGCCAGGATAAAGCAGTTCACAAGATCAGGAGAAAAACTAATTTGGGTTGAATTATTTGAAATGAAGGTTTTATTTAACTTACATCAAGTTTATTAAACACAGCAAGTATTCCAATATGTATATGATAGTTGCCCCTTTTATCCGATTAAATTATAATTTGGTGGGAATTTCTGGAGCAGCCATTAACAGCTCCTTCAAATTAAGCAGTTACAAAAAGCACTATAGTGATGCTTATAAGCAACCCAGAATTTTCAGACAATCTTTTTAACTGTATTTGTAATTTCCAAAGCATCCTGCTATACTGGAATGAGCCTTTGTCAATTCCAGCATTTTTCCATTGTGCTGAAACCAGCAAATTATTTGATAGCAGTGCTCTATAGGATTGTGCTATATGTGCTATATGAGAACATGTCAATTTCTTTTAAAGCAATATATTTATGGCTGTTTGGTATTATTTAGCCTGGTGTAGGCCACCTCATTCTACTGAGGTATAATATACTCATCTCACGAACATGATCCATTCTACCAGCCAGAATTGTTTGGGTCCACATAACACACTGAGCCATAAAGTACAGGTAGTTCTTGACTTACAACAGTTCATTTAGTGATCATTCAATGTTACCATGGCAGTGAAAAAAGTGACTTATGACTGTTTTTCACACGTACGACCATTGCAGTATTCCCCATGGTCATGTGATCCAAATTTGGATGCTTGGCAACTGGTTTATATTTATGACAGTTGCAGTGCCGTGGGGTCATGTGATGACTTTTTTCAAACTTCTGACAAGAAAAGTCAACAGGGAAAGCCAGATTCACTTAACAACTCTGTTACCACCTAAACAACTGCAGTCATTCACTTAACAACTGTGGCAAGAAATGTCATAAAATGGGGCAAAGCTCACTTAACTGTCTCATTCGGTAACAGAAACATTAGGCTCAATTGCGGTCATAAATCAAGGACTACCTGTATAGTCTTACAGTCAGAATGGCTAATATTTACTTGTGCTAAGCTAAAACCAACCAACATGTGAAGTTGCCATTTGGGTTTTAGTGTTTAACTTGGTGAACCCATTGAGCTGTAGCTAATATAACAAAGGCTGCGTAAACACCCTACGGCTTACAATACAAGCTGTGAATTTGTGTACTCCTAGATGGGGGGGGGGATTTTCTCTTTTGAAAGAGAATTTGCAGGGCCTTCTGCCTCTTATCCGAATGCTCATTCTCAGCATTTGTTTATTTTTTTTTCATTCAGGGACTGTGGGCATCTTTTGGCATTTCTGCCTTAGATGCGTCTTCGGGCCTCTAATTTTAGCAGTGGCCTCTGTAAACAAGACGCTGAAGTGGAATAATGGCAGCTGTTGGCCCTCCACCCACACCTTCTCCCCCAACCACTTCTGCTGCTGCTTTTGCTGTCAGGAAGCTTGCCCAGAAGGGTGTCAGGATTAACTGGCATTAGGCCGACAATATTGGAGGGGGGCGGGCGGAGGGGGGAGGGATCTGCCTTCAGCAAGCACGGCAGTGATTCCAGTGCAGCTCTGTGTTTCAAGTGGAGACATGAGAATTAGGAGGAGAAAAACCTCTGAGGAACATATCCTTCCTTTATCCATTTCACTACATGCCTGTGTATTTAGTTTGTATTGCTACCCGACAGCTGGATTATGAGTAAATATAGCCTGAACAATGAGAGGAAGGCAAAATTCAGAACAGCCCACAGAAAGCTTTCTGCTTGGAAGAAGCTGGCTCCCCCACTTGAGTCAAGCTTCTAAATTGGCACATATTAAGAGACGCACGTCCTGGAATCTGAATTCTAGCCTCGCACTTCCTCCTGTTGTTCCAATTTTAAGCGGGCAGTGCCAGCTGAGCCCAAGCTAGAAACCCAAGAAGAATGCTGCATTTGGAGGCAAACTATTAATAGCATATATATACTTGTCTCTATCTCCCCACCCTCCCTGTTTTTTTCTTGAACTGAACCTCGAGAGAATGAGAGGAGGAGTGTTGGTACATCTAGTATTACTTTATTTTTATGTGCAAGAAACCCTTGTTTATTTTCACTGCTGGTTTTCGCTTCTCAAGTAGAAGCTTTTCTATCATGTGGGAGTGTATAGTTATTCCCTAAATAGCTTGTTGTTTTCTTTTGCCTCCTAGTTGTTTGTTTTTCTTTGTTAAATATTCTCCTAGGGAATATTCAACTCCAAGTGTTCTACGGTAAAAGTCTGTATTGACTGCGATCTATGACTTCAGTCCATGAATGCTCCCTCCTTCCCTCCCTTTATTCCTCCTTTCTTGGGAGTTTCCAGGGAATATAATATACAGTGCTTTGACAGATATTAAGACTTATGCTTTAGGTTGGGGTGAGGAGGCTGTAGTCCTATTGCAAACCTTCATGAAAGAATATGGTTTCACTCCGTCTTGAGTTGGTGGTTCCATGTGGAATTTTAGGAAGGTGTTATGGGCACTATCAGGAAACCATCTGCTGGATTAAGGTTATATTTTCATTAAATGATTACCATGGAGGAGATAACAGGTTCTAAGTTACCACAATCCATTCAGAGCTATTTAGGAAGAATGGGTGGGTAGGTAGGTAGGTAGGTAGGTAGGTAGGTAGGTAGGTACATATAAAATCTCCTGCTCCCAACTCATGCGCAGCTAGCCTTAACCCTCAATTTACAATCTTTCATTTAGTTACTGTTCAAAGTTATAACAACACCAAAAACAGTGACTTATAACTGGTCCTGAAACTTACAACCATTTCAGCATCCCTACGGTCCTGTAATCAGAATTCAGGCACTTGGCAAACATAATGTATTTACTATTATTGCAGCGTCCTGGGGTCATGTGGTCACCATTTGCGACCTTCGCAGCTTTCAACAAGCAAAGTCAATTGTGAAAGCCAGTCACTTAACAACGGTGTGATTCGCTTAACAACTGCACTGATTCGCTTAACAGCTGTGGTAAAATATGCCACGACTCACTTACCATCTTCTTTGCTTAGCAACAGACATTCTGGTCCTAATTGTGATTGTAAATGTAGTGTACTTTAGTTAAAATGCAATGTGCTGATTTGGTTGGGTTAGGTTAAGGTTGGGTTAATTTTGTGGATTTTTTTAAAGAAAAAAAAATGAAAACTATCAGCCTATCTCAAATAACAATTTCTTGTGGAATCTGACAGGCTTTCGGGCTATATGTAACCTTCATTTTTAATGGGCTTTTATGTCTTACATTCAGCAGTGTCCTTCTAACCCGAGTTGCATGTTATTTTAGTCCCTAAAGTTTTATTTTAAAAAAGGATTCAAAATTGGAAATTTGGGATTGGGGAGTAATCCATAAAAATTGCATGATGTAATAAAGTATGTTTGCATCATCTGATTATTTGGTAGAGACTGTAGGTGTGCTTTTTGGAGCTGGATAGTAGACTGTTTCTTCTTATGGTACACCAAATAATAGGTTGAATGGTCGTAAGTAGATGCCATAAATATCCACCAGTACTTATAAATGCTATGATTATAGTTATTACCTTACATCATATATAAATTATAGCACTCCTATCAAGTAGTGCAACACACCGGCTAAGAATTTGCTGTAGGTAAGCAAACCTCCTACTCATAGCTAAAGTGATATATAAATTTGTTAGATAAACGAGGGAAAGCTGGCAGAGTGATGTAGTCGTGGATAGAACGTTGGGTTAAAATGGAGAGATCTGAGTTCAAATTCACAGTTAATAAGTTCAATGGAGAAAATTGAGTTTTGTTTTTAAAAAAGTATGAATTAATTAATAAAAGCAGCCATAGCTCCTTACACACACACACACACACACACACACACACACACACACACGTGATTCCCAAAAAATAAGACCCTGTCTTATATTTTTTTGCCACCAAAAAAGGCACCACATCGCCCCCAGCCTCCTTTTTGCTGTCAGAGGCCTTCAGGAACTTCTTCTTCTGCAGCTGGCAAGGCTTCCCTGAAGGCCTCTGAAGTGGATAACAGAACTCTGGATCGATCTGGAGCTTTGTTATCAGCTACAGAGGCCTTCAGGAAAGCCTTGCCAGCCTTGCTGGTTGCAGAAGAAATGGGCCAGCAAGGCAGGTGTCGGGGTATGCAGGGCCTGGCTACAACTGTCCAAAGGTAAGTAGTAGGGCAGCTCCACCCCCAATCCCCACTCTAGCTTAATTTTTACCCATGTACTCTGGAGTGGGCGGGATCTTAATTAGGGCTTATTTTGGGGGTAGGGCTTATATTGGGCACACATGTACAAATCAAGCTAGGACTTACTTTCAGGGTAGGTCATATTTTAGGGAGATTTTGTGTGTGTGTGTGTGTGTGTGTGTGTGTGTGTGTGTAATGGTGTGTGGGAATGGCCTTGGGAGGCATGGCAAAGGGACCCAGTGAAGGGAAGGGACTAATCTTACAATAGAGTAGAATTAGCTCATCTGACTGTGTTTCCTATCTGGTCTACCTCCCAAAGCTGAGATCAATTTTGCAAGTCTGAAAGCATATTTCTCCCCCTCAATCCCCTTTACAGCTGAAGAAACTGGACAGGGTCCTTTCTGTGCCTTTTGCCGCACTCACATTTCTGCTGAGGGCTAAGTTTCCTTGTATCTCACCATTCCCCTTTCTTTGTCTCTTTGCCACGTCTCCAAGCTCATTCATGCATACCATTATAGGTAGACCTCAAGTGACGACCACAATTGAATCCAAAATTTCTGTTGCTAAGTGAAACATTGATTAAGTGAGTTTTGCCCCATTTTACAACCTTTCTTGCCACAGTTGTTAAGTGAATCACTACAGTTGTTAAGTTAGTAACACGGATGTTAAATGAATCTGGTTTCCCCATTGACTTTGCTTGTCAGAAGGTTACAAAAGGTGATCAGATGATCCTGGGACACTGCAACCATAAGTATGATTCAGTTGCCCAACATCTGAATTTTGATCGAGTGCTGCATTGGTAAAAAATGGTCATAATTAACTTTTCAGAGCCATTGTAATTTTGAATGGTCGCTAAAGAAATGTTGTAAGTTGAGGGCTACCTGTACAGTGACATATCTATAGAGGGTATGAACCTCATGCCCGTCTGCAATTCTTGCAACCAGCTCTGTCTTTTCTCGGGATTAATTGCAGACGGATATTACATTTATACTGCTTTCCTTCTCCTTTTGAATGTCAAGTACTGCTCAGACTTCTCGTAAACATTTTAGTAACAACAATTCTCTCAAATTCCCTTTTTCTTTCCAGTTTTTGATTGTTCTTAAGGAGAAATTAATTAAGCTTTGAATTGTAACTAATTTACATTTGATTAATTAAGGATAAAACATTATTTTAGTACGGAAGCCTGTTTTGGCATTGACAGATATAGGGACTATATAACTAACAATTTTATTTTAGTTGTACTAATGCTTTGTTTACCCGGCCCAACTCTCAGTGAGTCTGGACAATTCACAGACAAAAACAGAGAACAATAAAACAGTATATTAATAAAACCAAAGATGGAGCAAACTAGGCAAGAAGCCACCCAGAGTCACCTTATAGGGAAGACAGGTGGCATAAAAATTTACTAAATAAACAATCAAAGCAAAGTATTATTCAGAATAGGTGTCAGTCACCCTTACCTAAGGCCTGGGCAAGGACCAGGTCTTGAAGGCTGGCTGAGATACTTGCAAAGTGAGGGTCATCTTGTTATCCGGGAAAATTTCATTTATTCATTCATTTAACACTTATGAATAAAAAAATAATGAACAGGAGAAGCATTTCCCAGTATCAAGAATGTTTATTAATATTTTTGGTTTAACTGACCATCTCTGTGTATCTCTGTGACGATAACACCTGAAAACTACATGTATGTTGCTTGTACTTCCTTACTCCTGTGAAGTTCATTATATTAACTGTCTAGCACCATCTCAAAAATAGCTGAGCTGTTAAAGGACAGTTACTGTTGAATTCTCTTTAATTTTCAGAAATCAGTAAAGGGACAGGCAGATGGCTCAGTGTGACTATATTTAGTCCTTTTGGCAGGAAGCCTAATGTAACAGCTCACTTTGTATTAATACAAGCTGAGGTTCAGATCTTCTCTCCCCCACCCATCCCCACAAAATTCTTACATTTGCAAAATTTGTTGCAGTTTGTAGTGTTATAAACATTTACGATCTTGAAACGGTTTTCCTTAAATGAATTGGGAGTACAACAATATAGTCTCTGAACAGATAGACAAATTACTATTTTATTTCAAACCCAGAAGTATTATCTTTTAGAACATGTATTTAGATTTCTATTTTTTTTTCCTGGCACATCTTTCCTGTTATTTATATGCATGAAGGCAAATATGCATTAACAGGATTCTCATACAGCCTAGAATTTTATGAAAAGTTTAATCGTATTGTTAGCATTGATCTATTGGCAATTAGTGATATTTTTCATCTGTGGTTCATAAACTGAGTTCTTGATATTAAAATTAGTGTTTGAGTTCATGTACAACCTTAAGCCACAGCAAATAGTTTAAGAACCAAGAAGTCAGACATTGTGACTTGCAAACCATTATGTCTTACCATGTGTGAAGCCAATTATTTTTGGCTTGTTCAAATAATGGTTAAATCATATTCATTTTCCATGAAGAGTGCTTCCTAACGGGTGTTAGTCTTTAAGAGCATTGTAAATGTATAAAAGACTCACTTTATAGAGTGAAATGGGCAGCATATATATTTAATAAATAAATCTATCTTCCACAGATTTAAACTTAGATTGTGTCTTCTTAAAATGAGTATATTGTATAGATTTGCACATTCTACTAACTTTAAAGTAGCTTCTTTAGTTTGGAATAATACAATAAGTGAACTTAGTCACCAAAAACTATAAACCATGGTTTAGGTTTAATCAGTTATTGGAACCATCTCATAATGGCTTGTTCAATAAATTATACTGAAGGCAAATGATGGCATAGAATAATATGGAAATCCAGGTACAGTATTGCTTAAAAGATTGTGAACGCTTTTGAGTTGTCAATATTTATGAGCTAAAATGAGATCTGTCATTCATAAAGTCCTAAAGGTAGATGAAGAAAATCTACTTGACTATTGATCAGTCTTGCACATCAGCTTGGGGAGATCACAAAAATCCTTATGTGTGGGAATGGCTAGTCCACACCATGCAAAATCATGGTTTCTAGCTCACCCAACACCCTAACTAAAGAAACAAATAAACCATTTATTACGTTGTGAAATTCCTTGGACTTCAGCCCTTCATCACATGGTCATGGCGTTGACATGTGTTACACGCCCCCAGATGCTCCTAATGTTTGGAGTAATTTTGAACAGTGAAGTCAAGAGTAGAGATGATGAGCAGCAGACATGCAGTATGATAATTACCTGACTACCAGTGACTGTTGACAAAATAGCTGAGCATATTAGAAACACTCGCATTAGTGAGTTAAAAAACCAAATGTCCTAAAAAATAATGTTTCAATCAAGCCATATTCCTTGCAGGTCTGGAAGATACAGAAGGGATCATTACACTCTATTAAGGTATAGGATGTAGCTAGCCATAATGCTGTGTTGTAAATCATGGCTGGATTCATGAAATTGTGCTTAACCAAAGTAGGCAAATCATAGATTGGCTTAGTGTGTTTTACAGATTTTGTATCCCGGGATGTGGAATAGGATATATATTATACACCCATGTTAATGACATGTATGTTAGTGGCAAAATATAAATACATAAATATAAAAATAAAATTTCCTTGCACACTGAAGTTTTAATTCCAGATCCTTGGAGTTCCAGGTAGGGATAGAAAAGCTCAGACTGGAAATTTGGATAGCTACTATCACAGCTATGTAAAGAATATGATATGAGGAAGCTGCCAGTGCTGTTTCTTAGGATAAGATTATAATAATATTATTTTTAAAAAATGCTTGAGGTACATTTGTAATATACAAATAAAGTCTAGCTATTTATAACTAAGCATGGTGTACAACCAATGGAATCATTATATTAGCAATCTTTGCTTAGAAAGCATGTGGATTGGAGGCCATTTGGCCTAAAGGAAAAGCTGTCTATTTGACATGGAAAAAAGAAAGGCTTGAGGCTAAAAGTATATTGCACTCTCTCTTCCGGAATTAGAATTCTGAAAATGTCAGATCTGCCCTTACAGAAATCTGAACTAGCTTGCAGCCAGCATTCAAAACACACAGGGTTATGCGTGGCTGAAGTCAATATGCTTGTATATGTGCATGAATGAAGTGGAACAATTGGAAATCATGCATATGATTTGCACTGTAATGGAGCTTTTGGTTCCCTAGGGCAAAACACAATTTTCACAGAGTTCCCAATTTCTCTGGCACAATAACGTCTTTAGATAGCTGCTAGTATGAATATCGTTGAAATGTTGAAATCATAGGTCTCCTATCTCTTTGGGGAGTTGCTTCTATTTGTTAAGGTTGCTTTCATGTGAACGTTGCCTACAGTTGTGCTGGTGTTTGAATGTGCAACTGTATGAAGATGAGGAAACCATGGTGTGTAACTCTTGAGACGGACAAGGGCGCTAACTCAACTGACTGGCTTAATTGTCTCTGATGGATTTTATTTTTAACATAGCATTCTTGTGATCAAGCAAATGTACAGATTACAGGGACTTATTTATGCATGCATGTGTAAATACATATTGCATGACAAAAAGGGGTAACTTGCCAACGAGCTGCTCTTAATACCTTTGATAAAACCGAGAACTTAAGGCTTAATGAAGGATCTGTATTTGAAAATATTTGGGACTCTTCTTGTCCCTCAAAGGAGCATTTGCAGGTCTCTCAACTGAGAATGTCTCAGTTCTGTGTAAAAGCTAATCAGAATAGAAGGACTTGCGGTAATGAGATCTCGGAGGCCCATAAACTGTTTTTCTCTTGTATTACCAGCATGATACTCTTTGCAGTGCAGGATTATTGTACTGCATTTTTAACCATCTATCTATCCTTGCCTTTGGCTGGTTGGCTGGTTTAAAACTCAAAATGTATGGATAGAAATTTGGCGCTGTTATTTTATTAGTCTGTCTTCAGCTAAAAATAACATTATAAGTTGACGTTTTTGATCTTGAAAAGCTGTCCCTGAAAATGCCTTTTCTGAGGATATGTGTCTTCCAATGAAGGATGTAGCCCTTTGTGAGAGATATACATCTATCTGTCTTTATTGCTGTGTACAATATCTGAGAAGGTTCTTGAATGGAAGTTCACTAGAGGTGACTTCTTTTTGGCTAGATTCTGGCTAAATTCACTAGAGGTTTCTCATATTAGCTAGATTCTTGCATTGCACTAATTCATAATTGGTTGGATTTGAATCAGCGTGGTATATGAACCTAACCATTGTGGTTGGCAAACATTTTGTTAGGTGCTAAAAGCCTGTTAGGGTTAGGGTTTAATAAACCATGGCTAAAGCAAGTCCCGAGTATGATGAATCAGCTGCCAATTAATCTGCTTTCAAACTATTTTCTTTCGGCCTCTTTGGAAATATGAATTAAGCTGCATTCTCTGTTAAAATTATGTTAATACACAGGAGAAGCAAAATGCTCTCTGTGAGAAGTTAATGTAGATTGAAGGTGACAGTCTTTAGTTTTAGACTGTGTTCTCAATTAGCCTGGTAGCTTAAAAAGTAGATGTTCTTCTGGATTAAAAGGTAGGTTAAAAAAATGAGTATTCACTTTTACGAAAGAAAACATAACTGTTCCTCCCTTCCTTCCAAACGTAGAAATTACTTTGAAGTCTTGGGAGAAAAAAATATGTTTTACAGGTACATCATATAAATAAGCAATTTTGTTATCTTTTTCATTCCTTTGTTCTAGTTGCTATTCAGAATTTTAATTAAGTATTTACTCTGCATTATATTATCACTTCCACTGCACCTTCTGAGTGTATGATATCGTTCTGACACCATCACCATTTTCTTTTCTAAAATGTAGTTGTTGCAAAGATGTGCAGATTCTTTGTCCTCTCTGTTCATTCAGGGCATTATAGCTGCCTTTGGATCAAAATCATACATATTTATACTTACTAATTTCAAATTTTAGTGTGAACTTCTGTTCCTCTTCTTGAACATTTTTAACAAAAATAAAGACCAAGATATATTAAAACTAGATCTGGACATGACGGGGGAAAACAGATGTGATTAAAGCAAAAAGGAGGAGGATTAATATAAGGGGAAATCAAATCTGTCCAGAGCTATTTGTGTATGTGTATAATTTTTTTCTTGTCCATTGTGACCAATTCCATCCAGCCTTAAAAATACAAAGCTTTCGTTTTTATCTGCCAAAAAATGTTTCCCCTGGCATTATTTCTTTGATTATTTTTGATAAAATATTTAAATCATTTTTTATTGTTGTTATTTACTTTAACATGACATCTCCTGGGCCAGTTCATATGATGGCATTGCCAACTACAACAAAACCAGCTGCCAAAGAATGTGAAATTGATGCCTTTTTTTTCTAAATACATGTGCAAATAATTTCCAGAACTCTGGCTGCCGAGGATCTTCTTTGCCGGAAAGAAAAAGGCTGGTCAACACTACTCTCTGTCATTTAACAATTTTCCTTGCCTAATCAGGGCTCAGACATGGGAAACTGTTTTGGAGAAAGTTATAATTTTCAGAAATGTCTCCTACATTTCTTGAAATATTGGAGAAGCTCACTGCTTCTTATTCCATTTCTTAATAATATCCCTTCCCCAATCTAATGTCTTCCTGGTTTCTTGACTGATAACTCCCATCATTCCCAGCCTGTACTCATGTTGACTGGAGTTAATAAGAGTTGTAGGCAAGTAAAGTAGACGGAGAACATCAGGTTGGGGAGGTTGCTTCACGTTGGAGGGTCCCAAGGACACCTGTGTCTCCCTGAAAATGGTCCCTGAATTGTAAATTTTAGTGTGATGTTGGAAGAAATAATTGAATTATATTAACTGCACTAAATTGCTTTAACATTGATTTAGTCAAATCAAATTAAATGTTTTCTGATTTTCTCATCTTGTTGATACATAATGCCTATACACTACAAACGCAGATACCCAGCCAGCCAGCCAGATCAAAGTAGTGTTTCCCTGCTTTAGATGATGTCACTATACCCCACATGACCAACCAACCAACCAATAAAATGGATTCCACTGTTTGATAGATCTTTCAGTATACATCAGACATGGTGACTTTACACCCTATAGCAGAGAATGCCAAGCTATTATGAAGAACTGAATGAAATAACTTGCCTCAATCTAACTATATTTGGATGGAAAAATGTTGCACAATACATATATAGAGAGAGACGCTCACTTAAGGGAGTGATAGTGGAATTGGCCTTTGAGATGTTCTACTGCCTGACATGGGTAAAACATAAGCCATTTGGAACAATGACCTAAACAACTCCAAATTTCTAGAAGTTTCACAGCTAAAGATTTGCTGGAGAATTCTCAGGTAGACTGAATAACTTTTTATGAGCTCTGAAGAAGCGCATTAGGTATCTGTTCTAGCGTCATCGGGAAGCTAGAACAGATAGCTGCACTTAATTCAGTTGAAGATGATTTGAATGTTTTGCACAAGCATGAATCTTGCAGTCACCATTCTTAATCATATGAAGTCACATGTTCAGCAGAAGGCAAGTTAAGTTTTCCTTTCCCATCAACAGAGACTTATAGGGCACCTAGGTTATTAATATATTAACATGTCACTAACAGTCATCGTCCTGTCTCTTTTTCATGAACAGCAGTAGACATACTACTGCTCATTTCATTATCCATGTTTCTCTTGTTTTTCAAAAACCATGCTTATGTGTGTCTGCAATTTACGTTCATTTTGTTCATACATACTTTTTGTTTCTGTTATGTTATGTAGTCTTATACCAGTGGCTAGAGGCTGATCTCCATGGCAGGAATTCAGATACTGCAAAAAGAACATCAGGTAAAAATAAACATTAAAAAAATGGGGGTTGCTAATTTTAACTACAGGCTTTCCATCTTTTCATTTGTCTTGAATTCCATTAAATTCTATTCATTGATTAGTTACTTTAATTATTTTAATCAGCAGTTATCATCCTTTTCCTGGGGAGTTCTAAGTTAATAAACTAACAGCCCTTTGTTTTTTGTTCCCTAAATGTATACACACATTTTGTTTTTTGCTCAGGGATTTTTGTACTTCATGCTGTTAAATGGTTTGCTTAACAATGGCCTTTGGAAGCCACAATTGGCTGGTTCCCCATACCAGGCCCAACCGTAAACCCAATTTTTCAAATCTTAGTGTTTGTGATTTAACATTTCAAGCCAAAACCCAACAAACCATATTTTAGCTGATATGAACCTATCTAATGTTAGAATTATGGGAGTTTTCATCTGGGCTGCTGATTTTCACAAGCCTGAAAGCTACAAAACAAAATCTCATTTTGCATATTAATGGCAGTTGTATAGAAATCCAAGCCCACCATTTACACTTAGTAAAAGGAGGATGGAGAACATGTGGCATTATTTATTAAAATATTTAAAGCTTGTCTTTGGGCTACCAGATTCCACTTCCACTCACAATACTAAAAACATAGCATCCTCATTAATTTTTTAAAAAAGTCCCTATAAAGGGTAATTAGTAGCAATAGTCATGGTACAAAGTAGAAAAGAAGCTGACCAGATAATGAAATGCTCCCTAAAAAGGGTTTTGTTGGGCAACCATTAGAAACAGTGGATGAGTTCTGAACACCAGGAATATTGAGTGAGGATTATTTGTGTTGCCAACAAAGACTGGACTTATGGCTGGGCTCCAAGATCTTGGTTGCAAAACTCTAGATGTCTTCTAGATAGCAGCCAAGAGATACAGTAAATGTTAGCTGTTTGCTTGTTATGTCATCTGTGGTTATCTGGAGTTTTGCAGCCCAGATCTGCTAAGTAATCAAGTGAAAAGCTTTATGAAGTCATTCAGAAGTGAGGCCTGGAAAGCAGGTGTTTGTTCTTACAGCCTTTTAATAACAAAGAATTCTTAACATCAAAGAACTTCAATTACAGCAGCAGTCCCCAATCTTTCTGGCTCCAGGGACTGGTTTCAGAAGAAAAATTGTCTTCCACAGACCATTGGGGGGGCGGGGCTGAATTTTGTGCACGCAACCTAAATCCTGCGCATGCACAGATGAAGCTTTGCCCACTCACCTGCCACTTGCGTGGCTTGGGGGTTGGGTACCCCTCGTTTACAACTTCATCAAGAGTCTATGGAGATTCTCAGTCCTCCAGGTCATGGTTGTCCCAAAGGTGCTTTTTCAAGAGGCAATTGGACTTTCTGGTTTTTCTTTGAAGATATTTCGCTTCTCATCCGAGAAGCTTCTTCAGCTGATGGGACAGCCTCATCAAGATTTCTGTTTTTAGATTATTTTGATTTGTTCACTGCATTTTTGCCTCATAGAGAATTGCTGGGAATAACTTCTGTACTGCAGCATGCCTACTCTAATTTCAGCAGGATACAGATGTTTCTCTGGCTGATCTGCTAATGGTGGTGGTTGAGCCAGATGTGGCATTCCAGCTCCTGTCAGCTGCAGGTTAGCATAACTGGTCAGAAATGATTGCCATTGTTGTCCAACAATATTGTCTAGGGCACAATTTTTCTATCATTGATATCATCATCAAGAGATGATAGCAAGTGATCACTTTTCCATAGATAAAAACCCTTGAAAATCTATGTCTTTGGGTCATCCAGGTCATGGTTGTCCCAAAGGTGCTTTTTCAAGAGGCCATTGGACTTTCTGGTTTTTCTTTGAAGATGTTTCGCTTCTCATCCAAGAAGCTTCTTCAGCTCCTAACCCTAACCCTTGAAAATATATTCATTGCAACTACAGATCCCATAACAAACCATAAATACAAAATAGAACAGAGAATGAGCGCTTTTTTTCATACCACCCTTTATACAAGATGGGAAGGAGATTAAGATTTTTTTTACTTAGTTTATACAAATTATAGCTTGCTCACAAACGAACACCTGGAGCCCCAGTTAGATCATGGAATGAGATCCTGGTTTGAGAACAAATGTAATTATACTTTGCTTCTTTTTGGATGGAAAAGCAAAGTATGGGTTACTTCAACCTACAAGCTGAAACTTTTAGTCTTTTCTTATATGTGAAAAGGGAATACTTCTACCTATAGGTCACCGTTGCTCATTCTTGTAACAGCCAATAATGGTACATTGTGCCTAAATGTGGCCTAATATGCTTTTTATACAACCCCCCAAAGTGTAAGAAATGAAAGGCCAATTTGAATAAGAAGATTCATTAAGATTGTCTGTCATGACATACAAATGAAGTAGTTTTCCTCTTTTTTTCCTTTTTTTTTTTTTTTTAAAAAGGCAGGGATATTTTTATACCAGATATGTGGCAGACTGCATTTCCACAAAATGTGTGACTAACTTTAATCCTAAATGAGTGGGCTGAGAAGAGTTTTGTGTTTTAAATCAGCTCTTTCTTTGTATGGTAGTACTAATCTCAGCCTTACTGATTCAGCTTTTTCAGAACAAACTTTTTAAGTCTTTCCTTTGTGAATAACCTTGTTTAAACTGTTTAGGATATGACATGTTTAGGAGTATAATTGAAACCTAAGAGGATAAAAGCAGAAGTCTTTATTTTTACTCTTGCTAGTTGTTTGCGGCTATTGGAAAACATTGGTCAGTATTATCATTACCACTTTTAAAGTGTGTTTACTGAAATGGATTTGTGAAAGCAGCTACAGCTATAGTTAACTATGATTCTCATCGTAGAAAATAATAGTAAATGGAAGCTTCAGCAAGACACTTTGCATCCAGCGGAACTGCTGGGAACCAATGCTAACTGAGCAATATGTGTAACTACACAACAGAAAACTGATGAATGTGTGAAGGATTGCTTTTCCTTGTGATGCAACTACCAATAGCCATGAGAAAGCAGCCATCTGCAAGAGAATTGGTGGGGGAGCGAGAGGAAAGGACTCCATCCCAACCCTAGGATGAGAATGTATGCCCAAATGAATGAAATAATTATCCATTTGAGCCTTGAGCCAGCATGGATTGTATTGTGTAAATCTGACCATCACCTTTTAGGCGATCCTAAACAAAAATGAACAAAAATACTGGTGATTATAAGGAAGGCCACTGAAAGTTGTTCTGAGCTGCTTTGAGGAAAATTAAATAAATGCATTATTTTAGAACTTAATAAAATAATTCTTGTACCATTTGATTTAGCATCTGGGTGAGTATAGCAAAAGTGCTGCTAAATTTTGCCCCTACTGAATTTGATTTGTCTGGAGAATACTGTATCTTCATGAGAGAATTCACCATCTCAAACACTGAGAGAGAGAGATCTATCTACCTTCCTGGAAAGGGCAATAATGAACTAAATTTACTGAGGACACGCTAAAATGTTATGTGCATGACTGAAAGTGATGCATAAGTGAAAAAAAGAGAAGCACGAATTTGATAAACATGTCTGCAAATACATATTTGTATTACATTTGCACTTAGCAGGACACTTAATTTTTTCGGTTTAAAGTCTCTGAAATAACTTAATTTGCACCATGTGTACCCTGGCAAAAGACCAATTTCTAGGTATTAAGTATCAATCCCGTGTAATTCCAAGACACCGTGGGCAATTGGGATTAAAGTTAGGATGAAATTAATATAACAAAGTCCTAAGTAAGTGAGAAAGAGAGCCAGTTTGGTCTAGCGGTTAAGATCCAGGCTTGTGAGTTCTAATTCTGCCTTATGCATGAAAGCCAGCTGAGTGCTTTTGGCCAAATCAGACTCTGGCGACAAACTGAGCTCAGTTAATTCCAACAAATCAATGTTCAGTTGATCTGAAAAAGCGA
>JANHFL010003822.1:0-47386 GCA_032468155.1 Oxyrhabdium leporinum | reverse complement strand
TCTTCCCATGAGAAAATTTCTAATTCTAAAGATGTGGCAGCCTGCAGAGGCCTAGCAATTAACCTCCAAGGCTGACAGTGAGATTACAGGAAGACCGTCTAGAAAACCTGTTCTGGATTATTTGCTGTTGATCTGATGAAGAGGTATTAAAAGTCATACAACATATGTACAATTCATTTGAACAGCCTACGCAGTGATAATACAGAAATTACTAATGACGTTAACTTTGGAAGAATTAAATAATAGATAGGAAAGTTATTAAAAGCTTGAAATGTACTGCAGGAAGGCAGAATATTTAAAATCCTTAGCTTCAATCTTAAGACTTAACATGGCTAGTTTCCACGTTATATTAAGCTGTTTTTAACTGGTTTGTTGAAACCAATTCCATAGTGCTTCAGCAGACACAAAATGGGTGGATTTGCAAATTGTGATCAGCCACAGCCCACCATATTATGCATGAACCAAGCCATTGTTTTGTTAATTCAGTTTTACCATTTGCCACTTAAATTACCATCTCTGAAGGATGTTTTCTGCTTTCATTTTTCCAAATTTATCCCTTGCCACGTTCCAGTTGCTGATGGCTGTGCTTCGGCTCATAAAACAGGCCATTTGTATCCATTTGCCCATAAACACAGAAAAGCTTTGAATGAGCTCATATTTCAAAGCTGACATGTGACTGATGGGGTGTTTTGTAGAAATGATGCCCTCATAAAATAGGTAAGGTGATATTCTACAGGAATGACCAGTCTAATGCTTAGAAGACATCATCTGACATTATGTTGACGAGACAATGGAGAGCAAGCACATTGTTAGGATTTTTTAAAATTATATTTTAAACCTAACTTTAATATTACTCTTGCAACTAAGCTAGCTTCCTTTTTTGTGAGGATCTAATTTATTTAGCCAATTTATTTCTAGAATTCCCAGGTGACATTCAAATTCTAACCAGGCCCAAATTTTGCTTTGCTTCAAAGCTTAGTCTACTTTGATCCAATGTTAAAATCTTGTGCACAGTCTCCAGAACAGGTGGGAATAAGCTTTTTGCAGAATGTAACTCTTAAGTACTCATTTCTTTCATTAAGCCCAATCAGAGTTCCCCACAATTGACTTGGTACCTCCTAAGTTGTATGTATATGCATGTATGTTTTAAGGCATAATCTACTTCACCACCTTAAAATCCTTAGTATTATGTTTTAGCATGTCCATTTAACCCTGTGTTAAGCAAACCATAGCTTAATGTTTTTATGTATCATTTTTGTTAAAACATAAGATGCAAACTAATGTAAAGGAAAAAAGCAAAAAGTAGAAGGCAAAAAAAGATGAAAGATAGATACAAAAAGTGGCTTCTGATACTCCCCACAGCAGTTATAAGTAAATATTTAACCTCTCTAAAGTTACATATATTCTTTCTATAGTCTATCATCAAAACCATAAATTATAAATTCATTTTTTTCTCATTTTTATGCAAAAGCTCCATAAGAGTCTTCCTGTAAACATGTCTTCTCTGTAATCAAAGAATTCAGTTTACCAAACTATCAACTTCACCAATCTTCCTCCATAATAGTGTCATTTTTTTCCACGCAAATAATAGTTTTCTGTGCATATAGTAATATTGCCACAGTAATCATACTGAAACAATTTCCTTGGGGGGTTTGGCCGGCAGGGTGCTGCAGTAGGCCATCCAGGTCAAAAATGGGACATGGGGGGCGTGCATGGTTCCCCCACTCTGTTTTGCGTCCATCCCATTTCTTCCCCTGCCGGCCCACAGAGAACTACAATGCTGATCCGGCCCTAGAAAAAAATCCAGATTGACATCCCTGTTGTAAGACCTCAGAAGATCTCTCACTTCCTGAGGCATTAGGGCTGAGAAGTTAGAGGAGCCCAAAGTACACGTCCTTTGTGCTGTGCAATATTATGCAGTGCTTTGGTTTTTGTGCTAGGATTGTAACTTTAGTTTGTTCTATGAATTTAGTTATATTTCTTTTGGTTGATAGTCATTTATGCAAGATGGTCAATCGTATGAAATTTCTAAACAATATAGAAAAAAATGTATTAATGTTAATGCACATTTACTGCAGTCCCAAACATGCATAGTCTAATTTTAAAAACATACATAAAAGCCTATTCAGACAATAATGCATATTTGGTTTTTATCTCTTTATTATTTTATAAATACCTTAAGGCAGCCAACTTATCTAATCATCCTTCCTCCTCCTATTTTCCTGACAATAACCTTGTGAGGTAGGTTGGGCTTGAAAGAGTATGACCGGCCCAAAGTCACCCAACCGGCTTTCCTGCCTAAGGCAGAACTAGAACTCAGTGTCTCCTGGTTTCTAGGCCAGCACCCTTCACCACTACACCAAACTGGCTCTTAAATTCAGCAGAAAACAGACAATCCTGCTTACACTGATGTGCTAATTTATTGTTACCAATCTTTACAGAAACAAGTAACAACACTGCTTTAATGCTGTATGGGGGGTTTTAAGCACATTTCTATGGCCGTGTTGAAAGATTTACTAATGTGGTTCCTCTGTGAACAGTACAGCATCTCAGTTGATTTTGTTTTAAATAAGAGTTCCAATTGATTGCCTCCAAAACAAACTCAACTTGGAAGGAGATGCATCTTTTAATATAGGTTCTCCACTCACGCACATAATATTGTTTATAGCTTGACACAGATGTAAAAAACAAACCTCCACTGAGAAAGGCATCAGCTATCCTTTTATACATGTAGAAAGTAGGTGTTTCAGTGTAGCTGGGCGTCTTCTGCCAAAATATGGCCATGGTATATTTATTATCCGGGCTTACAGTACAATTTCCTTAGTCACTCAAGATGCTACTGCAATTCTGGATTGTAAACAAGAAAATTACACATTAAAGGAAATACAATAACGAGAAGCATATGTGAAAATAAAGCTGCAGCCGAATGCTTACCTAATTAGATGTGGCCTCTAGTTGCTTTGGCGAAACTGAAAGTCAGAAGCCCAAACACTTAACAGTTAAAGCAGAGCAATTTGTTCTGCATAGCGACATTGCCAGAATTGGGAATTAGTGGGTTTGAAAGACAAGCTTGTCACATTTGCAATTCTCTCAAGTATATCAAGGCTTGACTTAAAATCAATGAACTTTTAAAATCTGCCCAAGTCAGAGAAGTTGATGCATACTTCCTGAATCAGCTGTGCATGACTGCATAAACTGCTCTTAACAAACTTGCAGCTCCATTACTAAGTTACTCAGACCTTAATTCTATTTACTTCTTTATTTGAACGTGTTTTACTTAAAGATAAAAGCCTCTCTCCTGCTGTGTTTTAAAAGGTACCAGAATTGTTTCTGGAAATTGATGCCACGTAACATTGCTGCAGTAGGCAGAAAAATGAAATGTAAAAGTCCAGTTTTCTAATGTATATTTAGATTAAACTAATAGACTAGTAGACCAGAATTCTCCGGCCAGTTGAACTATGAAAAAAATCTTAATCATAGTATCAAAAAAAAGTTACCAGAAATGTCTCATTGTCACTGGTAATTGGGAGCCATTTAGAAAGGATTTAATTTAACATTCTGTTAGGCAACAGAAGTCAGTGATGGTCACTGTTAGGCAGAGCTATGTTCACTCAACAACTAAATCATAGTTTGTGTGCTCACGGTTTATGGAATAAACTTATTGGTGGGTTTACACCCCAGATGATTAATAAATCATGATTTACCAAAAACAGGTCAGAGAATATGCTAATCCTATGCCAAACAAACTATAGTTAGTACATTGTGTGAACTCAGTAATTAACTTAGTGTTTGAAAAAATCTGTTTTGAGTGCCAAAGCCCCCAGATTCAAGCTTTGAAAAAGTCACTAATGTGGAAACCCTTTTGAACTGCTAGGTGATTCACACAACACAGCGGACCATAAACACAGCTTCTGAATTGTGCAAATGTAACTCAAAAATTAGTTGGTTGTACCAAATATTGGTATGATTTTGATTTCTCTGTTCATTTACTTTCCATTTTGTTAACTGATCAAAATAAACTATTAAGAGAATAACAAGAGTTGGAAGGGACCTTGGAGGTCTTCTAGTCCAACACCCTTCTCAGGCAGGAAACCTTATACCATTTCAGACAAACAGTGTTGGAGCATTCACAACTTCTGGAGAGAAGTAGTTCAGCTGATTAATTGTTCTAACTGTCAGGAAATGTCTCCTTACTTTTATTAACCTTCTATTTCTGAAAGTATTCTTTACAGCATTTTTGCACAACTGCCTACATTTTTTTGCACAGTATTGTATGTACATGTATACGTATGTGTCACTAGATTTGCTTCCAACAATGAGGGCAAGAAAAATTTGTATTCATCTAGCTTTTTCCATGCAACACTTCGGAATTTTTTTTTTTCTAAACGCGTTTACAATTCAGGATTTAAAAAAAAGGTTGCCCACCAAAGTTACCTATACGAGCACCCAACGAGGAGCTTCGTCCTGCTTTTCCTGCTTTGCAAGCCCGTTTCCAATGCTAGATTTTTCCCCTGCGACCAATACATCAGGTTTTCTCCAGGAGTCTGCACAAGTGAGTCGGCAAGCGCGGCAGGAGTGCCTAGTAAGCTCAGCAGGTGCTTCCAAAGCAGTCTGGAGGCGTCTCGTCTCCCCATGACAGGTATTATCTATTCGGGGGGACATTCGGGGGCTTTTTGCAAAAGCAGCTTTCCTCGCCTGAAGGAATTCTTGCATTAATATTCACAAACATTCACAAATATCCCAAAAGCAGCGGCCGCCGATCTCACTCGACCTTGCCGCAAAATCTACCCGCCAATTGCTCGGACGCTCCACCTCCGCTCTTTACATTCGTCCCTGACGTCGCCTACGTCACAATGCCTAGACCCTCCCCTCTGCTTTTCTCTCCCAGGCTTTTCGCTCGGCCCTTTTCTCCCTTAAAAGGACAACGGTACGCGTATGCAAAATAGCTCGATTGAGAATTCAGGCCGTGGGAACGGCGCATGCGTACACCGACTAAAAAGTTAAACCAATGATTCCAGATCTTGCTTGCTCTCCAGACGCAGGAGTTAAGACAAGGAAAGTGGCGTGGCGTGGACCCGGGAACCAAATCGCGGCACACCGCACACGATCGGTTTGTTGGGAGGTGAGGGAATTCGGCGTTTGTCGGAACATTCGTCTTGGCATTTGTTGAAAGAGCGGTCTTGAATAGGGATTCTGGCAAGTTTTGCGTCACGCGTGCAAAATGCAGTTTTTGAAAAGCTAATCTCTCCCATGGATGACTGAGGAAAATACTTATTTTTAGATGGGAGGATTGATAGAAGGTATCGCTATCTCTACTTTGTGGGTGGTTTGAATGCGCATCATTGCGGAAAAAGATGAATCGGAGTAGGAAAAGGTTGACTGCATTGTTGTGAACATGTGGCCAGTGACAACGACTTTTTTTCTCTCCCCCCCCCCGGAGAAAAACAGTTGGAAGAATTTGGTTTGGAGACCAAATTGCTGGGTACAATCCTGAAGGGAATCTTATCTTGTTGTGTACGCTTTAAGAAGTAAACTCCATTGGACACATTAGGATTTACTTTCAAATAAATTGTTCAGTGAATGTTTTAATGGAGTTAGCGGTTTCCACCGTTGTTGAGTGAGTAGGCTTCATTTAGTGGGGTGGTAAACTTTTTAAAAACAACTTTTCGGAATCGCACAGAAGCTCTAAAAATAAAGAGGAACGGGAAGAACTGCAGGTCCATGCATCGTCTTTTACTAAAGAGCAATCCCGGGGAGCCTAACGAGTGCGTCAGGGAACAAAATAATATTGGAATGATGGCAGCCACCGTTTGCTCATTCGGGAGCGTTACTGGTGGCTGCAGCGGCCAGAGCAGCGTGGTCCGTTACAACTATGGACGCGGCGTTAGCGACGAGGAGAAGCAAAGCGGGACGGGGGTGGGGAGGAGGGGGAAGACAAGGTTTGTTTACAGATTTTTCCCTCTTCGGGATTCCTAAATCGGGAGCGGAAAGTTCGAATTCAGAACGATTCCGACGCCAACGTTCCCTTTCGAACGCTTTCCGAGACCTTCGAAAATAATACACCTGTAGACGGGATTGAAGAAAAATAAGTTGCGAGGCGGGGCAGAGAAGCCAATGGAAGCCCGGGGGGGCGGGGGGGGGCGTCAATCTGCGTTTCTCCAGAGAGGGTTGAAAAGCAGCCGGGATGGTTGCTCCGGATCTCCGAAGCTCGACTGTGGGTTCGGTGATTTGGGGCGGAGGGAAGGAAAAGAAGCCTTGGTGGGTTAATAGCGCAGCCTAATATGCTTAGCAGGTCGTCACGTTCTCTTTAGTATGTGAAATTCGTATTAAAAAGATTTCCCAAGATTTAGCTGTTGCATAGATTTCTCTCATTGGTCGCCGGAGCCGAGTGGGTGGTGATAGCGATGTGGGGTCGGGGGGTGGGGGGCAGGCAGAGCCTTGCCATCTTCAAAGCCCAACTGGCGTGGAGAACGAACTCCCGCGGATGGTCTCTGCAGACCCCACTTGGATCTCGCCTTCTCTTATAAAAAGCCTCTTCTGTTCACACACGCACCCCTCAAACCACCCCGGGAAAGGCGAGTGTTTCCTTTCAGGTGAAGGAGGAACTGGCCTTTTCCCACCCTCTGGTGAAGGCGAACAAAGGGCTGCCATGAGCATGTGGCGCTCTCGCGCGCTTGGCGAGCTGGGCTGGTTCTCGACGCCCGCGCCCCGTCCCCCTGACGCGGACCCTCTGAGGAGAAGGGCCGGAGGAGGGGGGGGGGGAAACGAGTCCCGCGCGGTGCAGGCGCGCCTTCTTGGCGCTGAACCGCGGCGGTCTCGGGACTTTTTCTCTCGGAGGTTAAAACTTTTTCGCGGCGGTGCCCACGTTGCGTGCAGGGCAGAGAAGAGAAGGAGGCGTGTTTAGGTGCCCGGAGAGCAGGAAGCGGCGCCTCCGACGGATGGGAAGGGAGCGGTGGGGTACGGCACCCGGGCGCGGAGACGCGCCCACGCGGGATCATTGTTTGGGGAAACTTGGGGGGAGGGCCCGCGCGAGGTGGGCGGTTTTCTTCGCTGGCTGTTGGGGCGCGCTGCGCTCCACGCCTCGTGCGCCTGTTTATGGGAGGTCTGGTCGAGCTCGCTTTGAAGTCGGAACTGTTGCCATGTTTGAATTACGTCAGGGCAGAGCCATGAGGAGGAACCAGTTCTGGGTTAACGGAGACCGCGCGCTCCCCGCCCGCCCGCTAACTATCCGCGCGCCCACCTACCCATCCTCACAATAAACTCTTCCCCGCCATTCCACCCCAGGTAGTTGGGAGTGCGGTGGGGGTGGGAGTGATCTTTTTAGCGAAGTGCCGCGGAGCGCGATGAATGGGGACGCGGGGGCAGCCCCCTTTCCTTCCCTTTTGTTCTGCGGCAAAACCCCGGGAGTGAAACTTGAAAGCGCAAACTGGGCGAATGATTTCGTTCTCCCCAGCGGGTAGGCTAAAAAGGCGTTTTGGCTTGTTTTGTGCCGCTCTTGGCGGGATCGACGTAGCTGGTGGTTCAGCTTGTATCCGCAAAGCCACGCAAGTGAGTTAATTCGACGAATCGAGGTCCGCTTAAAGTCAGGTTAGTTGGGTTGTACAAAGATGGGCACCTCCCCACGCTGGAAGAAAACCTGAGGGCCCCGAATTCTGGCTTGGCTTTTCCCAATTCTTTTTCCAATCCAGTCCAAAGTAAGCCCTTATTTACTTACACCAGGTGCTGGTGATCCCTTTTTCCCCGGTGATTTATTGGATACTAGAATCGCACGGGAATCAGTGCTGTTATCTGAAAACCTGTGACAGTGAATATGATCCATCTCTCTCCTTAAAAAAGTTATTGAGGCTCTAGAAAGAGGGCAGAGAAGAGCAAGAAAGAGGATGAAGTGACTGGGGGCTAAAACATTCAAAGAACAGTTGCAGGGATTGAAGATGTCTAGTTTAATGAAAAGAAGGACTGGGGTGACCTGATAGTAGTTTTGCAATATCTAAAGAGCTGTCACACACAAAAATGGTCAACCTCCAAAGCACCTGAAGACAGAAGTAGAAGCAACAGATGGAAACTAATCAGGAGTGAACCAACCTAAGAAATAAGGACAAACTTCCTGTCAGTTAGAACAATTAATCAGTGGAACGGGTTGTCTCCAGAAATTGTGGGTGCTCCATCGCTGGAGGTTTTTAAGAAGAGATTGGATAACCATTTGGCTGAAATGGTATAGGGTCTGTTGCTTGAGCAGTGAATTGGACTAGAAGACCTCCAAAGTCCCTTCCAACTC
The DNA here is from genome assembly GCA_032468155.1 of Oxyrhabdium leporinum. Classification (NCBI taxonomy): domain Eukaryota; kingdom Metazoa; phylum Chordata; class Lepidosauria; order Squamata; family Cyclocoridae; genus Oxyrhabdium; species Oxyrhabdium leporinum. The sequence continues at coordinate 39,111 of JANHFL010003822.1, read as the reverse complement.
TGTTATTCCTCCCCCAACAGCATTTGTGCAGTCTAGAAGACATGTTTTGCATCCCTTTAAACCCACTGAGGCAATGAATTGCCATTATTTGGCATTAAAACATGCACTTGGTTGAAAAGAAAATAGGAAACCTCAACATTGCACATACTGGGAAGAAAGGATTGAGAGAGGCTTTTCAGCTTCCCTGGAGGAACCTTGTTTTTATTTCTGCAGTTCCCTCCTTACCCCATCATTTTATCGTTATTAATCAAATTATGCCTGAAGCAACCATAAAGTTCTGAGTGTCCATCCTAAAACTTTGTGGCAGTTATTGATTAGGGCAGGGAAAGGAACGGAGAAGAGTATCATTCCTGTATTGCAACTTATGGGAACCCTTAATATTTCCTGAGTTTTGCCTCCTTTTAAAAAAGATTTGGTAATGCAGATCTTGATGAATCCAGTTCCTGATGCTTTGTGATTTGGCCTTTCCTGGGGCTGCAGGATGGAAGCCTCTGATTTTTCCTTGATGCACTGGGGTCTGTTTTTAAAAGTAGGTCAGCTTTGGCCGAGATGGACACAGATGGGTGGTCTTTGTTTGAGGCACAGCCTGCTTGTATGCCCTGGTGTGGCCTTTCTCTCAACTGCAGATATTGTTTTTATTGCTTCCTTGCTTGGCCTTTCCACTTCAGTCATTTTGAATTTATAATTTATCCTATCCCTTAAGGGCAGTGATGCACATTCAAGGCAAAGAAGGTTGAGAACTTTTGAAACAGGGCATTGCAAGCACATTTTTCCCCATCTCAATAATGTGGGTGTTCCACATTGATTGGATAGTGTTTTTGAAGTCAAAACCTTATCCCATTTTGTTCAGCATTCCTCCATGCACATTGATGGTGCAACAGCAGCTTATTCCTAAAATACCTTTGATCTTATTGGGTATTGCCACTGGTTGCAGCCATACACATTTTAACATAAAATAACATGCATTGAATTCATAGCATTCATCTGCTCAAATTCATACATGGTTTCAGTTTCAAGGAAACAATCACATTTGCTCAAATTCTGCCTTTTTTACTTCTGCACCTCACAGACCAAATTATAAAAGTTATTTTAAAGCTGGAATCCTTCCTTTCTTCCACCATTATATGAACAACAACAATAATATAAATTTGAGTATAAAAATCTTTTCCAAGTAATTGCAAATGCCTTTTTTTGGTCATAAATACAAAAGTTTGTTAACTTTCATTAAGTCAAAGAATCCAGGGAGGTTTAGTGATTGCTGCATCAATCTTTTTTTTTTCCATAGTAACTTTTAAGAAACAAATTATCTTTTGGTGCCTGAATTCTAATAGCAATAACCTTGAGAAGAAAGAATGCACTGTTGTGAATTCCAAGGCAAAGAGATAGTAGCTTGCTAGTAGATCACCCAGGCAGTCTTTCTTGGTAGAGAAATTATAATGAAGCCTGATGATCTTTGCAACATAGCACGTATGCCAAATGCACAACTCGGTAACATCTTTACGATGGTTTTCTCTGGTACCACGGTGGTCCATTTTTCATGAAAATATTAAGCTGCTTTGGCTTTGAACCATTAATATTTTACTAGAATCCCAGTGTCTAACATATACTTAAATGTACACAGGAGTTTGGAGAAAAGCATTCTGGATTTTATGGCCTTGAATGTACCTTACTGGTGAAAACTGTGGCAAAGGAACACATGGGTTACACATAGGAAGTGTCAGGTTCAGTCTTGGCATCTCTTATAGGGCTGAGAAAGAGCCTGCTTGAAATTGCAGAAGTACATCTAAACCAGGGGTGTTTCAGCCTTGACAACTTTAAGACTTGCAAACTTCAACTCCAATTGAAGGCCAATAGCATCACAGATAAAACAGTATTTGGTCCCTAGACCACAAATTGGAAACCACTGCATAATCCTGTCATAACCTGAATATCTTTTCCAGCTAAAAACTAAATCTTTGTTCCTTCCATACATACAACATCATCCTGGATTCTCTTTTACAATCCTTCTCTTAGTTTTTATACAGTATGTCATTCTGCAGAACAATAGCACAGGAAAAGGACCAACCTTAAGCAATTCAATTAAGTCCAAAAATAGCAAGTGAGAAATAGAAGAAAAGTAGATATTAAGGACTAGCAGCTTAGATTGTTTTGAAATGAAACAGTCTTCACTTGCTTGCAGAAAAATGGAAAAGACTGAGCCAGCCATAGAATCTGGAAGTTTCGGACCACCATTTTATTGTTTATGGAATTGATGCATATTGATGCATATGGCCTGACACATAAGATTCCAGTTGTGTAGCATACCTTTTCTGGTGTGAAAAAGGAATTTGCGTATACATACAGTGCACTAACATGCTGTTATTTCCAGTTCCTTTGACAGAATATCTATTCCAGTGGTGGAAATAAATTTTCTTCGATACCTTTTGTCCCCGGACTGAAAATGAATGCCTTTAAAAATGTTTGCCATAGTTTTACAAGTGGTGAAGCGAGAAGGGCTGTTTTGCTACCAGCGTGGCTCTTTAAGCTAAAAGCACAGGAATCGTTCTCATCCATACTGTGGGAACTGAATTCGTTTCACATACAACAATGCTGAACTCATCTAAGAGAGAAGCCCTGAACAGACCCATTGAGTTAGAAGTAAGTCCCCACTCTGTTCAGTATTCTCAGGGATCCCTTGCATTTGATACAGTCAAAGAAGGACAAATGTTTTGTCTTCAAAGCCTCCCGCCTATCAGGAATTCTGCTCTGATGGGAAGCCTGCTCTGTGGTCTGAAAACCCCAGCAAGGGAGGGAGTAAATTCCTGAGTTAAAAGGCTGCTCGTGAGATTAGTTGAAAATGCCCTGCTGGTTTGTTCTTTTGTACATTTTAATATCCAGGAGGAAAGGGCTTGCACTGCATCCTATCTCGCTTTGGGATAAAACAAGAATAAATAAACTACAGTCTACCGCAATCTTTCTAATGGCAGAAGTAGTTTCTTGAGTTTGCAGACTACGGGTGTGTGTGAACTCCAGTATATAATTTTAACAGTGCAATGAAAATACATGCTTTTCAGCCGTGGAAATTTGGGGTGGGGTGGGGCTGGTTAAAATATTGATGAGTTCTGTTGGGATGCAAGTTTGTCCACCTGTTGCTACCCTTTATAAAAGCTCCCACGTGTTTTCACACCTGGATGTTTCTGTCACAACTAGGCTCCCAGAGAGATATTGTGGAGAATTGAAAATACAAAGATGAGAATGTGCATTTTCTGCATGCCAAAGGTGGACAGATTCTTGTGGCTAAGAAAAGCACATTATTTGAGCCATCTCAAGGGGGGCCCTGCTTTAGGACTTTACACAGATTTCCCCCGTTCAAAACGGCAGGAAATCAGCCATCACATTCTGCCCTTTCGGGTTTTCAATTTCTTTTTGCTTTAATATCACTTTGAAGTCTAGAGACTCCGCAAAGCTGAATTAGTATCACTTCATTTGGTAAAATATAAATGATCGACCACATTGCACCTCAGTTATAATGGTGGATGATTTTAAGCTAGTGGCAAGAGAATTTTAAGCTCTTGTCAGTCCTGCCAGGTAAACCAGACAGGAAACGGAGCTAGACAGTTAATTCTACTTTATTGTAAGGCTACATTAACAGAATCTTGCAAACTTCCCTCTGCCACTTTTAACTGCTTGATCAATTAGGGTGCATCCTTCCTGAGTTTCTTTCTCTGACCTTTAAGCCCCTGGAGGCTCCTGCCTCTCTTGTCTGATTGTTTCCTAGGCAGCATCTCTTCCCCCTGAGGTCATCCACTCATTCCATTAAAGGCAATTTGGGTTATTAAAAGTAATCTTGGAACTCAAACATATATTTAGTATTGACGTTCTACTTGCTTTTCATTACAAACAATTGAACAGATTTTGAAGAAAATCCTCCTTTTTCTTGAAATAGAAGTCTGCTTAACCCTCATCATGAAATTGAAAGCGTCAACAAAAGGCTGACCCTGCTTTCAAGTTAGGAAGGATGGTAAATGTTTCTCTTTAAAGAGTTCCTCAGTTTCTGTCTAGCATGTTGGGGGCTTCACTGCTTATCTATGTTTAATATGTCTAGGAAAGCAAATGCAAAAAAAAAAAAAAGATTTAGAGAGGTTATATTTGCAAAAATCTTAGGGGAAAAAACTAAACTTAAGAAAATAACAAAGTTGACATCTTTATCATCATCATTATTAATTAAACATTACCCAAATGTTGTGACAGCCAAATTTTGCATGAGAACTCATGAGATACTGTCTTTTTAATATTACACACATATTAATTTTTCTTCTTATTTTTGAATCCACAACATCATGTATGATGGTGACATCAGCTGAAAGTATCACTAATTTTTTAAAAATATAAATGCAGGTAGTCCTCAACTTATAACCATTTGTTTAATGACCCTTTGAAGCTACAACAAAGCGACTTATGACCTGTCCCTGCACTCATGATTGTTGCAGCGTCCCCTTGGTTGCGTGATTAAAATTGAGCGCTTAGCGAACAGCATGTATTTATAATGGTTGCAGCATCCCAGGGCCATGTGATCACTATGCGATCTTCACAGCTGCCTTCCCACAAGCGTTGACAATGGGGAAGCCAGCAGGAGGTTGCAAATCAGAGTCATGTGATGTTGTGTTTAATAAACTGGCGATTCGCTTAACGACTGCAATAGGAACTGATGAACTGCCACTGCAGGTTGGGTGTGGTCATTTGATTTTATGACTGCATTGCTCAGCAACAGAGTTTCTACTCCAAATCGTGGTTGATAAGCAAGAATTACCTGTGAAGGTAATTGCAAATAAAATAATAACCTTCAATTACCTGTGAAGGTGTTGCAAATAAAATAAAGGAAGCCGTTGTTGTAATCTTGTATGCGTGTACCTCTAACACATTTTTCCCCAACACGGCACCTTTCAGATGTCTTAAGACCACAACTAGCAAAGTTACCAGGCTGTGGCATAACTTGGTTGTAATCCTAGTCAGCATAGCCACTGGCATCCCACACAATTTGTTATTCAGCTTGCCTGATATTTTTCGTATTTATAGGACTTTTTCAGCATGTTAGGCTGCAATGATTTGTTTGTTGCCTTGTTTATAGTTGGATTCCTACAACACATTATGGGATAATTTTTCTGGGCATTTACAATTCGCTAATGCTCTCTTTCCATTGCTATGTACACAGAGCCCACTCTGCCTTATAATTTTGCTAAAATGAGTGAGCATACAGATAGTCCTTGATTTACAACCATTAATTGAGTGACCATTCAAAGTTACAACAGCACTGAGAAAAAGTGACCTATGGTTGTTTTTCACACTTGCGACTGTTGCAACATCCCTACAGTCACATGATCAAAATTCAGGCGCTTGGCAACTGGCGTGTATTTAGGACACTTGCACTGTCCCAGGGTCATGCGATCACCAATTGTAACCTTCCCAGCCAGCATCTGACAAGCAAAGTAAGTTTAGGAAGCCTGATTCACTTAAGGACCACATGATTCACTTAACACCTGGCAAAAAAAGTTGTAAAATGGGGCACAACTCCCTTAACAACTGTCTCACTTAGCAACAGGAATTTGGGGCTCAGTTGTGTTCATAAGCCAAGGACTACCTGTACTTAAAATTAGATATATGTAAGAGGTATGTGACAAGATTATTAGACACAAGCATTTTTTTCTGCGGCATTGGAAGATTTAAGAAACTAAATACAGAAGCATATGTGGGGATTAGGCCACAACCCAAGATGTTTGTTATTTCTGCACAAATAGAACTGTGTCGTTTTACATGTACAACTTACAAAAGAGAGCCAAAGTTTCAGGCACATGGTTATGTCCACCATTTTTGCTTTTTGCCCTTCGCCAGCAGACATATATCTCAGCCTCTTTTAAGTTAAAGAGACCAGGAAAGACTAAAACTACCTTGATTGAGATTGGCCATACAGTACATCTTCTTTATTTACTACCATACAAAGAGCAAACTCTGCTATTACGGTAAGTCAAAAAGTTCCTTCTCTTGTTTGGCGGGAGGGTTTTGCATCAAATAATTCCGACATCGGGGAGTGGGGGGGGGGGGAATGTTGATTCCTGAAAACTTTCTGAGAAATGTCAGCCTTATGGTTTCTTTACTCTTTCACTGGAAAAGGCAAATGGGTCTTTAATTCCCCCTCCCCCCCGCAACAGCAGAACTGTGGTATCAGACATCTGCTTTAGGCTTCCTTACACTCCTTTAAAATAAGGGTATTGGTTTCTGTTTTTGCTTATGAATCTCAGCTCGGGGACATGTTGTGTAAATATATCAGCCATAAGAGTAAAGTAGAAGAACTTTAGCCAGTGGTCGAGGTATTTGGAGAGCAGATGTTGTTGAGAATTTCTCTTTGCCTTTTCAGTATCTGATGCTACATTTCCTTTCTCTGTCTTGTGTTTAGTAGAACTGGGATTCACCAGGGCTACAATTACTGTTGTAGTATTTTCCTGATCCGAACCATTACACAGAATCACAACTTCCCATCTCCGTTGTTTCTTAAGGAAGAAAGAGTTCTTTCTGGTGTGGCATGATATTTTTTTTAGGTTTTGTTTTTTTTAAAATCCATTTTCAGTACCCAAAGAATTCACTTTTAACATTTGAAAGGAACTGTTGTAAACTTTTGTAAATCTAATTTCCCTTTTCAATGTTTTCAAATTCTGTTCAGAGCATCTTGTCAAATAAACATGTAACAAATAAGATCAGATCTCGAAGTTGGGAAATCAGGATTTCTCCTTTGTCCCATTCTGGCCTACAGTGCAAGCGTCTTCGCTGGAAAGAAAAAGATCCTTTTGAGTCAAGAGCAATTCTTGTTGACTGGTCCCAGGTACAAATAGTTCTGGACTTTACAACAGTCCATTTAGTGACCGTTTGACGTTACAATGGCACTGGAAAAGTGACATGATCGTTTTTCACATAACCTGTTGCAGCATCCCCACGATCACATGATCAAAATTCAGATGCTTGCCAACACACTCATAAATATGACAATTGCAATAACCTGGGGTGACGTGATCATCTTTTGCGATCTTTTGAGACCTTCTGATAAGCAAAGTCAATGGGAAAGGCAGATTCATTTAACAACTGTGTTACTAACTTAACGGTAGTGATTCACTTAATAACTGTGGCAAGAAAAGTAATAAAATGGGGCAAAATTCACTTAATAGCCATCTCAGTTAGCAACCACACATTTGGGCTCAATTGTGTTCATAAGTCGAGGACTGCCTGTAAACGTCTTAACAGGATTCTGTAGGTGTTTTGTCATTGTTGTCTTCTGGAATGTCTTTTTCAACTTCCCAATCTAACCAACAGTCCTAAAGCATTTCATACCGGTAATTCCTGCATGTTTCAGTGCAACTTCTGACCAGAGTTGGTTTATCCTACAGCATTCTAGTTTGATACCTTCTTTGGGTACAGCTTTTTACAAAGCTCCTTTCAAGAGTATTGCAGTTCATGCACCTTAAAACATTTTGTTATTTGCATTTACTTCTCTTGTTTGGTTTTAGAGAGTAAAGTCAATTTTTTTAAAAATGCAGCTCATGGGAGGGAGATCTGTCTCCTTGAAAATCAAGTTCTTTTGCTTGGACTTTGTGACTTTGCATTTGCCGCTGATGAGTGTGGAACCAAATTATTTTATTTAAATGCTCCTTGGGTGTCAGCTTCAGAAAGCCTGCGTTTGCAGCATTCAAAATCAGAGAACCTTCACTCAAATAATTCATTAACGATTCTTATTTTAATTTTGAATTCAGTAGTATTCAATGCATAAGTGACAGCTGCCAAATTATATAGAAAGTTGGGGTGTTATCATGGAATTTAACAAGTAGTTTTCTCCATAGCTTTGTTTTATTCCCTCACTGATAATATAACTCTTTTGTGTAGATCATTTGCCAAAGCAGTACCTTCTCAAGTTGTATTCAGAGCGTTCAGTTTTGTCTTGGATGAATAATTTTTTTTTTTATTCAGTTGGAACTGAATAAAAAGAGGAAGTGGACAATTTCAGTCAAATAATAATTTAGAACCAAATGAAGCCTTCACGTTTCTTGCATTTTTCCAGCTTTCATCTCTAAACTCAGTGCTGTTGACTTATGGAAAGTAAGTCTTTTACTGAGTTCATGTTCTCTTTGAACTAACTATGCTGCTGAACAATAGAGCTGCTCATGGATACCAGAGGTGCTGCTGCTGTCTTAACTGGGAAGGTAGAGTAGATGTTGAGGAATGGCAGCTTTTATGAAATTGTGGCTTTTCAAAAACAGCAGTTAGGAGGACTGAAGTAGAAGGTAAGAATGTCCAGTGCAGTGTAAATCACCCATAAAGTACAATGATGGCTGCTTTAAAACGTATCCGTTGGAAAAAGATGAAGTAAAAGAAGAAATTGGGGAAAAAAAGTTGAAGCAAGACAAGCGGGTGAAAACAAGATCTTTTACTCATGCTGGAACACATCCTGTTTGGAGATTCTTTCTGCCTGTGTTATTGTTAGCAACTGCTACATGACCAGTGGGACAGAAGGCAATACTTGGTCCTGCTCCCTTGGAAGGTAGACAGACTTGGCCTCGACCGATTCTGAAAGTAGAAACCTCTTGCAGGCAACGATTCAAGGACGCAGTTCTTGATATGGTTTTATGGAAAGTACTGGAAAAATCCTTAATGAAGACAGCCAGCAGCTGCACAATGAAAGCTGCTCTCTGGGGGTGGGGAATATAAGAACCCACCCCCACCACTCTTTCTCCTTGCAACTATTTGCTTAGTGAATGTTCAAAGTTGCAGTGGCACTGAAAAATGTGACTTTATGACCATTCTTCATACTTATGGCTTTTATAGCACATAATCAAGGTTATGTGGTTTGGCAACTGGTTCACACCATTGCTGTGTCCCTAGGTCATGTGATTACCTTTTGCAACCTTTTGGCAAGCAAAATCAATGGGGAAGCCATGTACACTAACCATGTACTAACTTAACAACTGCAGTGATTCGCTTTACAACTGCGACAAGAAAGGTTGTAAAATGGGACAAAATTTACTTAACAACTGTCTTGCTTAGCAACAGAAATTTTGGGCTCAATTATGGCCGTAGGTCAAGCACTACCTGTACCTAATTTTTGAGTGATACTGTGTGATAAACTTGACTCGGTTTACATACTGGACTAAACCATAGTGTAGTTAGTTTGGTTTTTCCTTTGTGCAAACCTAGTTATAGTATAGTTAATTTACTATGATGTGTATCAGCCCTTCCAGGTAAACCGGATGGGGAAAAATGACCAAATGAACTAATTCTACTTTACTGCAAGATGACATTAACAGAATCTTGCAAGTCTGAAAGAACAAACTTCCTGCACCATTTTTAACTTCTTGATTCATTAGGGCAGGTCCTTCCTAAGTTTCTTTCTGACTGTTCAGTCCCTGGAGGCTACTGCCTCTCTTGTCTGATAGTTTCCTAGGCAGCATCTCTTCCACTCCTTCCCCAAGGTTATCCACACATTCCATTACAATGTGTAGTTGTAGATTAATGAACTGGATCTGGTGAATTTAGCCATCCTCCTGGGTGAATCTGATCCCTAGAATGAGCCATGAAAAAGCTCTCCACTTGTGGCAACTAAGCTAGGGACTGGCTCCTTAAACTGCTCCAGTGGATCTTTCCTCCCTGTACTGTATCATAATCTTTTCCTGGTTGCAACTTAGTGAGTGGGGACCAGCTTAATTTTTAATACCTGCTCAGCATTTATTCATTTATTTATCTGTTGATTGATTGGATTTATATTGCCGCCTATTTGCCCATGGCAACTCGAGGCAGCTTACAGAATATAAAACCACATTTAAAACAATAAAGACTAACAAAAAGAATCAAATAAATTAATAAAGTACAATATAACAAAATCACCCCCCAACTCCCACCTCCGTGCCCCGATGACAGCAGATCACACGAGACATTTAATGGGCTCCATCCCGCTCTGGGTTCCCCAGGCCCGCTGGCAGAACCAGGTCTTCAGCGCCTTCCAGGAGAGTATTAGAGTGGGGACCGTTCTAATCTCTGGGGGGGATGATGTTCCAGAGAGAGGGAGCCACTACGCAGAAGTCCCTTCTTCTGGGTCCCACCAGGTGTATCTCCCTCGTGGATGGGACCCGCAACATTCCCTGCCTCCCCACTCTGATTTAGAAATCTAAGAGGTGCTTTTTAACAATAACAGCCACCTCCGATGGATGTAAGCCCTTGCGCCGTGGAACAATCCAAAATCTGAAAAAAAGCTTGTAGGTAGAAGATGAGATGGTAAGAAGTGTCTTATTTAATCTTATCAAAAATACTGTTCTTTCAGTATTGTTGCATGCATTGTTTGTTATTTTGATTTATTGTTTATCTTCCTGACTTTATTTATCTATATCCCACCTTTATTATTTTCACAAATAACTCAAAACAGCAAACCCATCCAACACACCTTCCTCCTCCTATTTTCCCCACAATTGCAACCCTGTGAAGTGAGTTGGCCTGAGAGAAAGTGACTGGCCCAAAATCACTCGAATTCACTCTTGACTTGAATTCATCATCTCTTGATTTCTAACCTGCTTCCTTAGCCAAATCATGTTGTCCTAGCGGGACTAATAATCAGAAATAAAGTTTAACTAGCTGTCAAACCAAAACCCAGTTACTATTATTGCAAATACGATTTCTGTAATGGTATTTGGTAAAGGCCTTATTAGGAGATAGGAAGAGAGATGGTGCCTAGGGAACTATCAGGTAAGAAAAAAACACAATCCACAGCTAAATAGCGGGTAGCAGAAGAGACTTCCTAGTTTCTCAAGCTGTAAAGGAGATGATAGAAGAATTGTGCTTTCAAACTTGCAAGATTCTATTCATGTAACTTTACAATAAAATAGAATTAGCTTATCTGGTTGTGTCTCCTTTCTGGCCTACCTGGTAAAGCTGATAATTTCTTAAGACCGTCTTCTCCAGTTATATTTTTATTTTGTTTCCTGCAAGTACAAAGAATGTGGGCTAATAGTCCCCAGAAGTCAATGTGATGAAATGATGAGAGTTTCAGGTTATCACATCACCCATACGGAGAAGGCGACCTGGTGCTGAAGTCACAGCACTTTCCTTGTTTCAAGTGACTGTTCATGGCAGAGAAAATCTCCTCGCCTCTCTCCCCTCCAGAATAGATGTGATTGCAACCCCCTTGCCCATCATCCACTCCCTGCTCGTTTTTAAGCCTGGCAGATAGATCTGTCTCCTTCCACAAGGCAGGTGGTGTTGTTTTTCATTTTTGCTTTTGGCATTCGATCTTGTGTCTTAGGTCACCTTGTTACATGTCTCATTGCATTTCCTGTAACGTCCTTTGCCTTGAGAGGAAGGGCGGAAAAAGCTGCCAGCGCGATCCATAGCGATGAAGATGGATTTGAGACTTCTGCCTTTATGGACGGGCGGTAGTGGTAATGCTTAATTTAGAGCACTTGCGGAGCATTTTTGATGGCAATGCAGAGTGTCAGTTGGCAGAAGAACCGTAACCGGAGGAGATTTCTTCTTCATCTTTTCATGGTGTCCTCCTTGTTTTTCTTCTCCTTTTTTGATTTTAGCTCAACCTTCCCCCTCCCTCTGTTATCCCTGCAGACTAAAGGAGGGACGGAACAATGTTTGGCTTTCACAAACCTAAGATGTATCGCAGTTTGGAGGGTTGCTGTATTTGCAGGGCCAAGTCTTCAAGCTCCCGTTTCACGGACAGCAAGCGATACGAAAAGGACTTCCAGAACTGTTTTGGGTAAGAGTTGCCGCAATTCCAGTTGCAACAGCTTTGCCTAAGGTTGGGGCTGGGGCTATGCAAAGGGGGAATGTTGGATGCAGTGCTTGAAGCTCCTGCAACATGAAAGATGCCACATGTTTTGCTTCTGGCAAAGATCTGAGAGAGAAATGTGTCTGTTGCTGAACGTAGGGAGGTTTGCTTGCAGCTAATTATAGCATGGAAGTCTGGAGGATAGATGCAGCCCCCTTGCACACATTTACAAATACTTGGCAGATAAGAGCAGTCTGTGTGGGTAGAAGGGCAAGGTAACCGCTTGAAGGACAAAGCAATAATTCCCAGCTGGCTGAAATTTGGACTATCACATCCTCGGTTTCTGAGTTTGAAGATTGGAGGGAGGATATTAGAGGGCTCAGTAACCGTGTATCAGCCAGATAGGGCCCGGCACTCATTTGGACTCCACAAAGTGATTGCTCTGGTGCTTATGGTAAATCACAGAACCACTCCTTTTTCCAGAGGGCAAATTAATCTCCCACAATGTCCTGTTTCATCCCAGTGAGGCATTTGTAGGACCTAGAGGCACTCCTGCAACAAATAAGAGAGTAGAGCCTAGTGCTTTGATCTGCTAAACATTTTTTCCCCTCAATGTCTGTAGAGATTTTCAGTCATACGTGGTTGTCCCAAAGGTGCTTTTTCAAAAGGCAGCTAGACTTCCTTTGTTTTTCTTGAAGGTGTTTCACTTCTCATCCAAGAAGCTTCTTCAGTTCTGACTGAAGAAGCTGAAGAACTAAAGAACTGAAGAAGCTTCTTGGGTAGGAAGCAAAACGTCTTCAAGAAAAACAAAGTCCAGTTGCCTTTTGAAAAAAGACCTTTTGGACGCTTTTTTTTCTGATTTTCTACGCCATGTGTAGATCTCAGGGAACACCAAAAGAAGAAAAAGAAGGAAGTCAACTTTTGCTTCAACACATTGTTAAAATATAGTGGCTATTTATTCCAAAGCTGTCTTCCACCTTTGCTTAATTTAATGTAATTCGATTTCATATAACTATCTTAAAATACGTTTTTTGCAAGTGATCTCAACATAGCAAGCTAACCCCAAGATATTTATTTGAGTTTGGAATGTTCCCTCTTGCAGAAAGTCAAGCCGTGTGTGTGTGAGGGGGGGGGGGAGAAAGTGAGTGAGTGAATGAATGAATATATATATATATATATGTGTGGTTTTTTCCTTGCTGCTTATTTGCAGTAATTGACCTATAGTCTTCTCTTTACAGTCTGCATGAAGCTCGCTCAGGAGATATCTGCAATGCTTGTGTGCTTCTGGTGAAAAGGTGGAAAAAGCTGCCAGCAGGATCAAAAAAGAATTGGAATCATGTGAGTTCCTAACTGTAATTATGAAGTGATTTATGTTATTTTTATTCATAGATACGGATGCTCACATTCAGGTATATCTCACCGCTCTAATGCATATGTTTATGCATTTGCATGAAATAATTAACAGTTTTAAAGCCAAGGAAAATTTACAATTTTAAACAGAAAAGTAGTCAGAACATAGTTAGTTATTTAATTTGGATGCAATAGATCAGTGTTTCTCTTGCTGTCTGGGGAATCCTAGGAGTTGAAGTCCATCCTTTTAAAGAGACCAAGTTGAGAAACACTGCAATAGATTATTTGTTTCATAAGATAAAGTATATATGTTGTGCAGAATAACATCTTGCTGGTCATATCCTGCAAAAGTAAAGGATTCTCATCAGTTAATAGGCATTTCCTTTCTCTGGAGCAGGATTTCTCAACCTTGATAACATTAAGCTGTGTGGACTTCAGTTCCTAGAAATTCAATGCTGGCTGAGGAATTCTAGGATTTGATGTCCACACAACTTAAAATTGCCAAGATTGGGAAATATTACTCTAAAGAAGTCTAGCTGAGCTGACAGAAAATTCCCAGAGTCCTCATCGCATCTTGATACTTAAGATTTTTTTTAAGTTATAGTAATTGGTTTAAAACATACACCCACATATACTTGTAATGTAAAGTATTTTATCTTTCTTATTGTGACTTAGTAGAACTGTTTTGAATTTTACAGAAACTTGTTTTACTACATCTAGTAAGAAATGGCAGTTTTTATGTTTTATATAATCTCTTTGTAATATCTCTAGCTGCCCAGAGTTGCTTCACATATACATTTAATATGTGGCATTTAAATAAATGAGAAAGAGAAACAGAGAAGGGAAGAAGGAGAGGGGAAGGAGGAAGAGAGAGAGAGAGGTGGTCTGTAGCTTTGTATACAATGTACGTGTGGCAAATAAGCACATGTGTGCCAAGCATGTGCATAGTAGCTGGGTTCATCCAACACAACTAGTGAATCCCATTTTAGCCAAGGAAAATCAGTTATTTGAATGGAGCCTCCGTGTTAATAAGAGAGGGCTACTTTCAAGTTGCCAAATAAATGTATATTGTGACCCTTTTAGGACTTTTCCTATCCTGGCATTATCCAATCATATCAGGACTGCAGAAGTCAGATTTGCTTCATGATTGTCAAACACAAAGCTGAAGACCATACTGTTAAATTGAAGTTCAGTAGATTTATTGTCAAGCCTGCCTATGCACAAGAATCTAGTCAACTAACCATCGGCATTAAATTGGTGCTAGATAAGGATCAGTGGAATTTAAGATTTTTTTGGGGGGGGGAGATTGCTTGCCGCAATGTAACAACTCTAAGATGATGAGTGCTTAATTCCATACACACCCAACTCTTTTCGTACATGATAAGGCCAACACTAAGCAGTGTTTTCCCAACACTAGAGGATCTTTAGTTGAGGAGGAAAACAGGAGGTTTTCCCACCACTATTAGCAATGGAAAATTGTGATTTACGCAGTCTACAACTTTCATCATAGAGCCCCTTTCAATGTTTTGAACATCTGTTTTGAAATGTAGTTAAACTCCTCACTTATGAGGAGATTCATGTCCTGTCTTCCTACTTGGAACATGCCCGTGCCTCAGATGTGAAACTGCCTCTTACTTTTCACTCTTGTACTTTTTTTTTAACATCATTTACAGTATGTCACAGAAATGAGTACACCCTCTCACATTTGTACATATTTTAAGTATATCTTTTCATGTGACAACACTGAAGAAATGTCACTTGACTACAATGTAAAGTAGTGAGTATGTAGCTTGTATAACAGTGTAAATGGGAAGGGAAAACGGCTCCTTGGGCCCCATTTGGACATTATCACTTAGGGATGTGCTCACTTTTGTTGCCAGCAGTTTAGATCTTAATGACTGTGTGTTGCGTTATTTTGAGGGCACATTTACACTGTTATACAAGCTGTATACTTACTACTTTACATTGTAGCCAAGTGTCATTCAGTGTTGTCACATGAAAAGATCTACTTAAATATTTACAAAATGTGAAGGGGTGTACTCACTTCTGTGTCATACTGTAAATGATTTTTAAAAAAATGCAAGAGTGAAAAGTAAGTGGCAGTTTCAGACAGACAGATCGATCACCCTGGATCCGGCCCGCGGGGTGCTTAAATCTGGCCTGCGGGGCCGGTCTGGAAATAGCAAAGGACCCACCCCACATGGCCAGTTTTCAGCCTGCAGCACTTTACTGGCCAAAATGGGGTGTGGGGGAGCATGGCCCCCGCACGCCCTGTTTTGGCCTGTAAAGTGCTGCAAGGGGCCATCCAGGCTGAGAACTGGCCATGGAGAGCTCACCTTTTTGGCCAGCAGGGTGTGCAGAAGGCATCTGTCCCGACTTCCCACCTCCCCCCCAGCCGGCCAGCCCATGGAGAAAAACTACAATACTGATCCAGCCCTCAAAGAAATCTAGTTTGACACCCTTGATCTAGGTGCTTGCATGATCCAAGACCTGATTAGCTTTAACAAGATTTCTCATATCTGTGCTGATCTTTCTTTTTGTGATGATTGGACTATAAGTTCTTTAGGGAGGCAGCTCTCGGGAGGGAATAATTGAAACAGCTTTCTTACTTAACCTCACGGGAGCTTTTCAACTGGCCACCTCAGACTTTCCAGGTGAAATAGGTAGACCTGCGCCTTGTAATATAGATCACGCTAAGCCAAGATTGATGATCCAGTGTTTTCCTCTTCTACTGAGTAGTGCTCAACATGCCTAGAGCTGCTGCCATTCTAGCTTTGTCTTTACCTGCCTTGATTATTACTATGATTCATAGGAATCTAACAGGTTAAATAAACACGAGGAAGGTGGTGACAGAGAGAGATCATGTGTTGTATGAGCCACAACAAGTCTGGCTTGAACATTCCTAATTTACAGTCTAGTTCTCATAGATGAAGCTACTGTAGGTAGACCGTAACACTCTTGATTGTGGCTTGTGGCTTGAGTGCTGCTTGTAGTAAATGTTTTTCTATATTAGGGTGAATAGGTACAGCTAGAATGATAACAGGTGGTTCTTGATTAAGGACCACTTGTTCAGCAACGTCAAACTTAACAACAGTCCTGAACAGAGGATACTTGCAACCAGCCCTTGAAGTTCTGGCCATTGCAGCCTTCCTGTGGTCATGTGATCTGGGTATTTGGTAACTGGCCTGGACTTCCCAGTGTTGCAGTATTGCAGCCATAGTCAGGCGATTGCGATTTGCAGTCGGTGAGGAATCTGGCATGAAGTCACAGTCGTGGGAGGTCCTTGCTTAATGACGTGTGATGATTTATTTAGCAATAACAGTCATTAAGCAGTGTGGTGACACATGATGCTGCATTTTATTACCACATTTCTTAGTGACCGAAATGCCCACCCCAATTACCGTTATTTAGTAATGACTACTTAATAAGTAGTAATCTGTCAAACTTCAGTTTTGCTCAGTTTCTAGCTGTTTCTCAACTTTACCTTAATTAAATTTTTGTACAGTTTCTATATCATTCTATCTTTCTTACAACTTGTATGAAATTTGGTACATATTTTTAAACATCTGTTTCCTAATAATTGGAAATATTTTTATAAACAGTCTTTTCTTCAATAATGCATTGAGTGGTATTTACGTTAACATAAAATTATACATTTTATGAACATTTTCCTCATCTATACCTACCCTTCCCCTGTAACAACCTTTATAACATTTGGAAATGATAATAATTGTGGTTTGGTTGAATATTAGTTCTGGAACTACAAAATCAACTACAGTTGTTTTCTGCTATAGAAGAAAATTCAAACCTGAAAGTCCCAGTTTATATATTAGCATTTCGTTCACTATTTTGTGAAAATCAATCATTTTTTCTTAAGAAGCATTGATTCCTTTTTCCATTGAATCTTTTGGTATCTTGGAAGAGAAAGGGAATGGCTGAGTAAAATAATACCAAGTAGATAAGGTCCCGTTGTCTATAAAACCAATATAAACCATGGACTGGCAGAATCCAACGGCAGAACAAATTCTGAATAACATACCACAATTTCCAACTGTTTAATTTCTTTGGTACGTACCAATCACAAACGTTTATTGGCACTAGGGTTGGATAGACTTGATAAAAAAAAATCGGTTTTCCTGCTTTTTCTTTTCTTTCTTTTTAGCTTTGGAAATCCAGTTCTTTTTAAAACTTCAAATCAGCATATTTTCCCATTTCTAAAAAATTATCTGTGTAGGCCTTATTGTTCCTGATGGTACTAAGATCTCCTTTTGCCTTCCTATAGGTGGTGGATGCAAGGGCTGGACCGAGTCTTAAAACAACACTGAAGCCAAAGAAGATGAAACCTCTACCTAGTAACAGGATGAAGAGCAATCAAATAAGCAAACTTCAGAAAGAGTTAAAGCGACACAGTATGTTCTGTTCATATGGATTTCTTTATCTGATGTGGGTGTTGGGGTGGCTCAGCGGTTAAGACATTGGACTTTTCAGCTTGAAATCCAGCAGCCAAGGTTTAAGACCAAAGTGCCACATGAAAGAGTGAGCTCCTGTCACTTGCCTCAGCTCCTGCAAACCTAGCATTTGAAAGCATGCAAATGCAAGTAGATAAATGGGTGCCATTTTGGTGGGAACATAACCACTCCATGTTGCTGGTCACATGACAGTGTAAATATATTTAAATGGCTTTGAAATGGAGATAAGCACCGCCCCTATAGTTGGCAACAACTAGTGAAGTAAAATCCACAGGAGATCTTACCTTTCTCTGATGTAATAGCTCAACTGTATTTTCAGTCGGCAAGGAAGAGTTTCAGTTTATTGGCTCTTGATAATTAGTAGTCAGTCTCAGCTTTTGCATCTTGCTTTTGGAAATAGGATCACAGTCATGCAATGTGTGAATTTTATTTAATTTGTCAGATTATTTTTGTACCCAAGTGAAAGACAATTACTGGAGGATATTTGAATATCAGTGATTCTCATGACCAACCTCCAATTTAAAGTTTCTCTGAGCAAACACAATCTGGCTGATTTTATGACATGAGAAAAGATAATACCTGTTTATTCCAAACCATTATATATAATTTATGATACAGGAGGCTACCAATAATTATTCACTATACCATATTTGTGCTAACCAAAACAAATCTGATGAGAAAAGCAATAATACAGTATGTTTGAAGTAACAATTTTGTGTTTATTGATAATGATTTTGACTTTCCCAAAATTGTAAGGTTCAGATTCATTAGATTAGGATTAAATACTAGTAGCCTGAAGAAAAATCAGGAGGAAAATAGCCTTTGTAGTTGCCATAAGAAATGAAGACTTCCTAGATGTTGCATTAAAACTATATGGAGAGAATCTTAATTTTTCTTCATGTTATGTTGCGCATGAAAGTTAAAATACTGAAGAATCAAAGAATCATACTAGAGTCTTCAGTCCATCTCCGATAAACATCTCTGGGTTTAAAAATAGTGTTACATAGAATAAAACATTGATTTAACAGAAATTTGCATCTGGATCTCCTATGGAACGTATGAACTATTATATCTGACTTAAATTGGACAAAATTGGACACTCATTTGGTGACTAAAAGAGTATTTAATCTTAAGTTCAAGTATAGTTCATTTGCATTTATTAATTTGATTTACGTCATTTTCCTAATAACATATCTGCATAATTGCATTATTATACAAATGACGTTAAGTGACATGACATTAAATTCAGATTAAATGGACATAACAGACACTTCCTCTCCCTAAATGGTCCATTAAATTTATTTTAATGCAATTATTTCCTTTCTTCCTATAGACTCTGATGCTCACAGCAGTACCTCAAGTGCCTCTCCAGCCCACTCGCCTTGCTATAGCAACCAGTCTGACGATGGTTCAGATACTGAGATGGCACCGGGTTCAAGCCGTACACCTGTTTTCTCCTTCTTGGATCTTACATATTGGAAAAGGTGAAAATGACCCATTTGTGTACCTTATTATTCCTAGCAGGATCTTGTACTATTTCTCAGATTCAAGTGGTGAAGTGTGTGTGCGTGTGCGTACAAACATAACTTTAAAAAGGAAGAGAAATTGATGAAAGCAAGACCGTACCTGAAAGGGGCATGGAGACTTAGCTTTAGACAAAAGAGAAGGTTGACAGAAGAGGGAAACTCGGGAAGAGAGACAGAAGTTAGAAATGCACATAATTGCATAAAATGTCATCTTAATTACAAGGCTCTGCTGTTTCCGTTCCCTCAGCAATTAGACAGCATTTGCAGACAGCTGATGACTCAACCTGGTGTTTAAGCAAGTGGGTAAAAGTAACTGGATATCATGCAGAGCATGAATTGGATCACAAGGCCTGTTGTCTGAAGAGTAAAACTCTAGTCTTCAGGCTACTTCCCCCCCCCCCCCTCAAATTTTTCCAGTATTAATCCTTTCTTGGACAGGAGTGATGGATGCTGTTGACAACAGCCAGCAGGTGTATTGATCTGCAAATCTCCTTCATGCTTTAAACTCACTTAAGAAATGTCTCACTTAGCAACAGAAATTTTGGGCTCAATTGTCGAGAATTTGACGACCGAGAACTACCTGTGTGTTGATGGGAACTATCTTAAACCCGGGATAGTATCCTGAGACCCAGGGCAGTCGGCACTCTCTTGGACTACCTTCCATCTATAAGCCCCAAATTTGGTTTCCCACTAGGAAGACACAAAAAATGTAATGTAGGCTTCAACAAGCTTGGCACAGTTCTAAAGCAAAGAAAAAAATTGTACTTAATTCCACCAAACTTTGGGGGATGGACTGTATTAGCAGTGCTCTTCGTGGCTGAATTAATTAAGCTTTTAGATCAGGAGAAGAAGGCCCGCAGAGGAATCGTTTTACTGAAAGTTAAGAGTTGTTGCCTTCTATTTTTTTTTTTAAATCCACATCATACTGATACAGCCTTTTGTTTCATTAGGAGTGCTATAAATATGTAGAATCTCTAAACAGAATGTTTTATACTTGTCTAATTGTGACTTTGAGCAGGAAAACAGCATGCTGTGATAATTAAGATGGTGGACTGGGAGGAAGGTTCTAATGTGTACTGGGGGAACCAGCTGGGTGACCTTGGGGCCTTCTAAAGCTGTAATGAGACTCGGGCTTTGTGAGAAGCTGGCTAATAAGAAACCACCACCCCCTTTTGATACAGCACGCAGGCATCATTGTTGTGTGTATCATTATTTTCATTTTGCATTGAGGCTTTTAACCATGTTTGTTACCCAGAGTTTTGCCAATTGCCACGGGAACAC
The DNA here is from genome assembly GCA_032468155.1 of Oxyrhabdium leporinum. Taxonomy (NCBI): domain Eukaryota; kingdom Metazoa; phylum Chordata; class Lepidosauria; order Squamata; family Cyclocoridae; genus Oxyrhabdium; species Oxyrhabdium leporinum. The sequence goes on along the minus strand of JANHFL010003822.1, from coordinate 18,703 downwards.
AAATAAACAAGCACACAAGTAAAACACGTTGATGGCTGTATTGTCAGAACTAGGCAAATGTGGTGAAGAAACACGCATGTCCAGCAACTTTGCAGGACAAGCGCTTAGCAAAAATAGCTGTTTATGACTGGAACAACTTTTAAAGAATTTTACTATAAGTCGGTATAGGTCATCTCCTCTTAATAAGCACAATTGGGACCCACAACTCCCCCACTAAGCGACAGGTTGTTAAACAAGACCTCACATGACTGCAACTTGTGATTCTACTGCTGACTTCTCCCTTGACTCTTCATGTCAATATGTGCCGAGTTGGTGATCCTGTGGCCATGGGATGCTGCAACAGTCATAAACAATCATCAGTTGCAATGCATCCAAATCTTGATTGTATGGCTACGGGGACCCTTTGACGATTGTGCAAGTGCAAGAACTGGGCATAAAGTTACTTTTAGAGCAACATTGTAACTTCAAAAGCTGCTAAACAGGGCAATTGTTAAGTGAAAACCCCCTAATAGTCCAATCACTACCCGTCTTTCCCTGAAAATAACAATGGGGCTTAATTTTTGCTCCAAAAGACGCATTACGACTTATTTTCCAGTTGGCTCTTATTTTTTGGAAAATATGGTACTAAATGCATCCATCCAGCTGACAATCTTAACTGGGGCTTATTTTGGGGGTGTAGGGCTTATATTATGAGCATCCTAAAAAATGCTAGTTTATTTTCCAGTTGAGTCTTATTTTCAGGAGAACACAGCACATATAAATTATTTTCAAATTATCCTTAAAATATGGCCCCTACAATGCTGTTGTTTAGAATCTGGTTCTTCGGCGAGGGTGATTGAGGCCCCTCAGTTTATCATGCTTGCCAGTTTTTATCTTTACCTTTTATGCCTTATTTTATTGCAATTTCTTTATTGGATTGTTGTGAGCCATCCAGAGTCAGTGAAAATCTGGCGAGATGCAAGTTTAATAAATTATACATGCAATAACAGTTTGGTTTGTTTTCCCCTGAAGGCAAAAGGTTTGCTGTGGAATTATTTACAAAGGCCGCTTTGGAGAAGTCCTTATAGACACCCATCTCTTCAAGCCCTGCTGTCGTAATAAGCAGCCTGCAGCCGAGAAGTCTCCACCACCGGTTCCTCCATCCTCCACCATCACCAATCAAGAAGAGTGGTGACTTCCTCAAACAGGTGCAGAGGAAGACCGATGAGACCTCTTCTGCCATCTGTTGAAGTGGCCTTCCTTTTACTTCGGAGACCTGCTATGCTGCCAAAAGACTTTCTTTTCTTTTTTTTTTCCCTTTCGAACTGTGTGAAGATTTTTTTTTACTGCATCAATTCTACTAATTCAGAGTCCCTTGATATCTTTTCAGAAAAAGACTAAGGAATATTGGCCACATGGTGAAGCTGAACGCTGCTGTGTGTCATCTTTGTTCAGCCTCTTTCCCACCCTAATGACTGGAAGGCTGGTGACCATGTGGAGCAGGGGTGATTGCAGCGTATGGTTAAAAAAAATGGCAGCCAAAGTAGTGCCATCAAAGCTCTGCCTCTTTTTATGTGTAACGTTGATAAAAAAGGAGACGTCTTCAGTTGCATTATTAGGCTTGCCATCTTGACTTTTCTAACCATACTCTGCACACACCCCTGATACGGAGTATATATTTTTGTCATAAGCAGTGTTCCTGCTTGGCATAATAAATTTTAGGTAGCCATTTTTTCCTTCTATGTGGAGAGGAATGATGACTCTAAGGTAGTCTTTCCCGGTGTAGTGTACTATTCTGCTCCTCCAATTCTCAGTATTTGGAGCCTTTATATAGCTGGGAATTCTGCTGGAGTTGAAAGGCTTGTATTTTCCAGAGGGTGCCGTGTTAGTAAATCAGAGCCATGGCGTGAGTTTGGATACTGAAGCTTGTATAAGACTTCTCTACCGTGCATATGATGTAAAGTTTGCTGAGTTCTTAATTCTTACTACTGATGCTTCAGCAATGATAAAAGATGTTTCACTTGACCTAGTATTTTTGGATAGGAAGAATGTATGTGTGAGCAGACAGAGGATGCATTTGACAGGCAAAACTGGCATGTGTGAAGGTTGATCAAACCAAGGGGGTGGTACCTCTATCTTAAATCATAATTTTCCCCACAAACAAGATTGCAGGTAATTTATGCAGAGAAACAATTTCTTCATAATATTTTAGGATAGGGACGGGCAACATGCGGTCCTTTAGCTGTTGGATTGCAGGTCTCACCATCCTTAACTGTTGAGCAGATTGGATGCATTAGACTGTAGTAGGAGTTGAACAACACTTGGAGATCCATATATTGTTCATCTGATAGAAAAGTCAGTAGGAATGTTCTCCATTTGCATAGGGATTGAACAGAAATATGATGTAAACACAGTGCTATGATGAAAAAACCAAATAGGTTTCTCTTGGTATGATGCTACAGTACGTTACAGATATAAAACCTATGTCCACTTTTTCAGAGTGGGAACAATTGTCTATTACCCATTCATAAAACTAGTTCTTCAAATGGCCAGTAGGCTTAGAACCATACCACATATTTTAGTAAGTTCTTCCTTTTGGTTGAAAACTTCAAAGGAAAGCCATGTTGACCAAAATTCAGGTTTAGCCGTTCTCATTCCCTTCCCCCTCCCCATATTGTTCACTTATTTCATTCCCTTCCCCCTCCCCATATTGTTCACTTATTTCTTATCCAAGTAAGGAACATTTCAATACTAACCAATGTTTCACATCACTCACCTTAAAGAGCTGAAGGTGCTCTCTATGCCATTTGAAAAAGGAAACATTAATATTTTGAATTATATCCTCCGTAAATATGTGTATAGCAACTCATGGCATTCTTATTTCCACACCGTAGATCAGCCTGACTATTACATAGAATCAATCATTGAGCAGGCTTGCTAGATATGACAGGAGCCCATGCACTAGCCTTGGAGAGGTTGAAATATGTAATATAATCTCTTTAAAATATTTCAGAGATTCACTGAATGCCTGCAGAGACCCACATGTACATTCATGCCACCTACCCATAGTAAATGTTACTCATTGTTCTTGAATCTTTGTCCCAGCTGCTACCCCTCCTGAAATTCTCATTTTCCCCTCCTTATCCAGAAGTGCCTCCAGCTGTTGTAGCTCCTCCTTTGCCCAGACTCCCAATACAGAGCTACTTAGTTAACATCCCTAATGATTACCCCTAATTTGGCATCAATATATCATGTTTCAAAAACTTGAAAAACAAGTTATCTGGTTTCCCTCCAACATCTCCCGTGTGAGTCCCTTTAGTGACTCCAAGTTCCTACACATCCCACCGTTGTTTTCAGGCAATCTTACTGTAGTTAATTATTGTACAGTTCAGTAAGGCTCTTGTCTTACGTCAGAATTGCTTCAGAAATAGGGTAAACTGAAGCATTATGATTCCTGGTTTGTTTGTTTTTTAATTGATGCTCTGATTACCCAGGAACAGCTTTCTCTTAAAATGTGGCTAGTGGGTGATTGGCTGCTTTTGGGGATTAAAATAATGGCTTCCCAGCAAGAGTTCTGCTACTTTTGTTTTACTTCATTTGAATAGCATGAGAATTTTGACCTGATTCTGCAGCGCACTGTTATGAATGTGCCTGGGCTTTTTTGTTTTTTAACTGAACAATGAAATTTTAGTTGCGCTATGTCAGACAAATATGAACATGAAATAATGTCTTCCTACTTTTATTGGGTGCCCTTAATTGCCTTTCTTCTATCCCTACCCCCTGTTGTAAATAGGAGACTTATTCTAAAGGGAGGATAAAATAGTTTGTTTTCCCCAGACTGACTAATGCCTTGGCAGTTTTGCTGGCTTGGTAGACTGAAGGATGCATGTAGGCGTCTTGGTTATCTTCTTTCTTTTGGTTTCTTTTGGTTGGTGCTTATTCTAATCAATATTGGTCAACATTTCTGTGCATTTTCAATTACAGTATGAATTATATGTAACTATAATATGGATCATCTCTTCTTCTGTATTTATTTATTTATTACTACTACAGCAGACTGTTCCTCCCTTTCCCTCTTCCTTGAGTAGTAATGCAAGATGAATTGTATGTAGTTATGCACTTTGTATCTATGTAGTAGAAATCTATGGAATCTGTTTTTATACTTTTTATATTGTTCATACACTTGTAATCCAAGCTTTTTTTTTTAAATTAGAGTAACAAGCAAATAAATAAATGAATAAATAGATTTATCTAGGAGGAAAAGTGCATTCTTTCCTGCTGTTGACTTTAGTGATCTCATGAGTGTCAGCTATTTTGAAAAGTGAGTAGAAGGCACAAGAGAGTTATGATGAAGTTTGATCAATTTAATACTCAATACAGGTAGTCCTTGACTTACAACAGTTCATTTAATGACTGTTCAAAATTACAACAGCACTGAAAAAAGTATCTTATGACCATTTTTTCACACTTGCGACCATTGCAGTATCCCCATGATCATGTGATCAAAATTCAGATACTTGGCAACTGACTCATATTTAATATGATTTTGGTGTCATGTGATCACCTTTTGCGAACCTGACCAGCAGTCAATGGGGAAGCCAGATTCACTTAACCATGTCTTTAACAGCTGCAGTGATTCACTTAACTGGCAAAAAAGGTCATAAAATGGGTGAAAATTCACTTAACAACTGTCTTGCTTAGATTTGAGCTCAATCATCATATGTTGAGGACTACCTGTATTCTATATATTGTTTCATAGAGTGGAGATTTGGATATTTGTGGTACAAAAAAAGGGAAATTTGGGGGGGGGGTTTCCTCAGAATTTTCCAAGAGATGATCAAGAAATGGCAGGCAATTCATTAGCAATCTTGATGGCTATTTGCAGTGCTGTATTCGGAATTGTAGGCTGCATGTGTTAAACAATGTTAGGGTAAACGGTTCTGGATGCATCTGGTCCCTGGAACTCTCAATGTTGGAACAGATGGTCTTACTGACCAAATAAAAAGCCAAAGGACTAATTATGATCTCTCAAAGGCGCTTTTTTCAAGAGGCAACTGGACTTTCTGGTTTTTCTTTGAAGAGGTTTCGCTCGTAGCTGAAGAAGCTTCTTGGATGAGAAGTGAAACCTCTTCAAGGAAAAGCAAAGGAAGTCTAGTTGCCTCTTGAAAAAAAGCACATTTGGGACAACCATGACCTGGAGGACTGAGAATCTCCATAGACATTCTTACGATCTCCTTTATAATGTTTTGTGAAGAATCCTGCTCACTGAAGTCGTTAGCAACTACCCTGCGTAATATAAAGTACTATTTAGGAGTAGTATCAGTCAACTACTCAGAGATCATGTAATCAATATGATTATATGCTATAAGATCATCGGTGACGAATCTCAGAAATGGAAGGGACACTTTGACCTTGCTCAGTACAGGAATTGAAATTAAAACATCTTGACAAGTATCTATGCAACTTTGGTATGAATAAATCTTAATACAGATGGCACCAGTTTTTGGTATTCAAATTGCTGTTATTATTAGAACATTTTTAATCAAAGATGGCCATGGGCAGCATTTTTGCTCTGATGCTGAAATGAAGCTAGGTTTGCAGTCCATTTTCTCGGATCATGTCAAAAATTGGGGAGGGATTTTCCCTGAGCAAAGTTATTGTTAAGTGTTCCTGATCTCAGTTTTTCATTTTCATTAGTAGAAATTGAACCCATTTGTTAGTACAGGTTTTGACTGAGCAGGAATATCTATGGCATAGAAGGATCAGACTTCTGCCTTCCTTATTTGGTGAATTGCCAGAGCTAAACATTAATTCAGAACTTGAATTGCTTGCTTGCTTCCTTAGATGTTACAGAGGAAAACAGTAAAGGATGCTGTTTCTACTGAGTACAATGATAGCAAGCAATCTCTGCCAACAATTTTACGTATTTGTGTGATATATATGTATCACACAAATTCCTCAATCCTGAATTTGTTCCCTCGAGAAATACTGAAATTACAAAAAAAAATCAGTGCCTTGAAAATTGTAAATTGCAATGGAAGAACTATCAACAGTATGAGTACTCTTGTCTGGAGATATCCTTCTTTTAAAAAAACCAGAATAATTCTGATCTGGCAGCTAAACCTTATTGCTTTATTTCACTTTCTACTCATGCCCTTGTTTTTACTATGAGGTCTAAGATTTTTCATAACAAGAGACAAGCAAATCTAACAAGGGCTATCAAGTCACATGCTGCATTTTCAAAACAGGTGCCATGGTTCTCTACACAATTGTTGCCTGCATAGCTAGCAAGATCTGCCAAACTTAAAATGGCTCACAGAAAAAGCAGAACGAAAAATTTAGCCCTGTTGTATATAGCTGCTGTTGCTTCCTAAAATTACCTATTCACAATTATTTCAATTCAGAGCTTAATCTTCAGTATCAGTTAATTTATCTGTCAATGTTTTTCAGATGTAGAGAAATATGAACTGGCAAATTCTGTACTTCAGTGTTTCTCAACCTTGGTAATTTTAAGATGGATGGACTTCAATTTCCCAGCTTAAATGGCTCTGGAATTCTGGGAATTGAAGTCCATTCATCTTAAAGTTGCCAAGGTTGAGAAACACAGCTGCACTTCACGAGCTTCACTGTCAGAAGATTATATGATGTTGCCCTAATTCAGCCTTAATTCATAGTTGTTGGATGGGAGACCATTTAAGTTAGACTGAGGAGCTGAGCGAACTGTTTTTAATGATTTGGAATCAGATGATTTCCAAGAACCACCAGATGGAGCAGTTTGCTTAAGAAATTCCCAGTGTCTCCATATTGTTATAACATAATGAGAAAACATATTGGAAATAATATTCAATGTACCAGTAAAGGAGAATATTTGTAGGTTGAAATGAAAGGTCCTTGGTGCTCTCAGCTCAGTTGTTTTCTTGCAGGAGTTTCATTACCCAAACTGGGTAATATTACATTTATTTTTCATTATGTAATTAAATAGGGGCACAATAGCTCAATGTTTACGACCTTTCTTCGTACATTTGTTAAGTGAATCACTGCAGTTGTTAGGTTAGTAACATGGTTGTAAAGTGAATCTGGCTTTCCCATTGACTGCTTGTCAAAAAGTTGCAAAAGGTGAGCCCATGACACCAGGGCACTGCAACCACCATAAATATGAACCAGTTGCCAAGCTTCTGAATTTTGATCACATGACCACTGGGAGGCTGCAACAGTCACGTGAAAAACGGCCGTAAGTCACTTTTTCCAGTGCCGTTGCAACTTCAGACGGTCACTAACCTGTAGTTCCATTGTACCATGGTCAATGCTATCAAAAGCTGCCACAAGATTTTAAAAAAACCAGGGAGCTCCTCCCCCAATATAACAGGCCATTCTTTTTCTCCTGCTGACAAACAGCTGATTTTGCCACCAAAGCTGGTTATTTGGGGTGTCTGCTCCCTGTTTTTTAAAGGGGAGACTAGGTAGGAGACCCAAGGCGATCTTCAAATGATCCTGCCCTCTGGAGACGAGGGGATCCTGATGGCTGCAGTTCTCGGTAAGGAAGGAACTCAGATCGGAAGATCTGGTCTCTTGCCATCTTTTCCTTTTTTAGCTGTTCGGGTTATTTTAAGTGTGCCTGGGTTTTAATTGCATCTTTTGAAGCTTTACTATCTCTTGATTTATGACTTCTGACCCATTTTATAACTCCTTGCTGGACTTTTACAACTTTTTTTCCTGTTCTTTTCCTGTTTACTATTAAATTCCAAATGATTTCACTTTAGCCATGAGGTTATTTGCGGTGAAAATAAATTTCCTTTGGCAGTAAAAACCATCCAATTGGACTTACATTTACATAGGATTATATTATAAATTTTACTCTCTAGTTTTTTTTAAAGAGCTTTGATATTTATTTTTTTAATTTTTGATGGGAAAATTTCCCGGGGGGAGGGGGGGGAGCATTTTCCTGGGCTACAACTTATCTGCTTCTTTTGTCCTTGGAGAAAGAATAGTGTGATTCTCAAATGTTTCTAAAAGGAGATAAAATTTTATAGAAAGCATTTGAAAAAAGAATGCTCTCTAACTTACAGGTTTTATTTGAAAATGTAAACCAAAAAATTGAGATCAATAACAGTTGTGTGAACTCAAGATGATATCCAAAAGCGGGAAAGAAATAGTTAGACTGGGTTTGCAGCGTGATGAATTAGAACCTGATCTTTGCTGTCAGATGTGAAGAAAGTACTTGGTTTGAAAAATATAGATTTGCCAGAAAAAGATTGAAAGGAAGATGAATAAAAGAAATTCTGGATGGACTGGACTTTCTTGGTAAGAGGAATGCTGTGTTGTTAAGGTGAATTTTTCAACAATGGATTTTGAGAGATATTTACAACAAGAGATTTACCGATTTTGGAAATGAGATACAATTGTTGGGAAAGTTCTCAGTATTTCATTCTCTATAAGAAACCATGCATCTACAAGTAAATCACAATAACAGTAAATCACAATAACAGACTGTTAACAGAATGCCTTGAACTTTATCTGTGCTGTTGTTTAACCTTATTAACTACTTTTTCTTTCATATATGTAATGTATGACAGGTCAATTGGGTTGCAAATAGATCCAGCAGCTTATAAATTTTGGACCTGCTTTGCAAAGAGGGGGAGAGCTATTACTGTTCTAATAGATCTGAGAGTGTTCAACTAGGGAGATAATATGTATTTTTGTCTTTTGATCTTTTTAATACACATTTTTTAATGTTCTTGTCTACTTTTGTCTTTGTTAAAAAATTTCTTTTGGATTTTGTAGTTGAATCTTATGAATAAAATAAAATTAAGAAAAAATATCAATGGGGTTGCATTCTTTCCCACAGCTATTAGGGTGACTAAAACAAATTCCATGCAAAAGCATTTTCATCTACTAGCTAGCTAAAAAATTGCATTGTCAGCAATAAAGTGAGAAGCATGTTAGTGCTTAAGAAAGGGCCAGTTGTGGGATGCAAATCCTATTTGATGGTTTTCTCAACCTCCCTTATAATGCCTTGCAAAGGCAAAAACATTGGGACAATTTATTTTAGGGCTCTTTGTCTGGATTATAACCTATAACCAACTGGATTATAATCCATTGTCTGGATTAGAACACCTGCCTTTCATTTAATTTTCAAAGACGTAGGAACATATCCATGCCCATTTTGAGAATTCAGACAGGTAACTATTCCTAAAGACCTTAAAGAGCATAGTTTTAGATCCACTGAGTGGACACTCAGCAACCAAAAACCAAGGTAGCCTCTCCTTAAACATATATATACTTACTAAAACTCTGATTACTGTAACCTTTAACTGGGTGAAATGGTGCACCATAAGGCAACATTTTTTGAAAGCAAGGTACCTTGAGTGGGCTAATTTACAGAATGGGCCCAAAATTTGGGAAGTATGACCCCTGTGGAATTTGACATATTTTATAAAATAATATAGGACATAAAAATATAAAACAGTTGATGACAAAATACAAAATGTCATAAAACATTTCGTATGCTGATGTTTCATTGTACTATACAATTCAACACAGGCTGTTTTCAAGGCAGATAAATCTCTGAATGGATCCCAAATTTTCAGTAGAGAGAATACATTACAAACTCTGTCATTATGAAGACATTAAGGAATCTGATAAGGAAATATTTCTGAATTGATGACCCAATGTGTCCACTAGTAACACTTTAAAAGACATTCAGAAAAAGCAGAAGAGATTATACTGTCATTAAACCCATGAAGCCATTTCAAGGACAAATATTTTTTTTACAGATTATTCTTAGTATTTTCACTAAGTTATCATTTCTAGTTAATGCTCCAATTAATTTAAAGATTGCAGCAAAAGGCATCTTCTGCTGATAATGAACAGGCATACTGGTACATTCTCCTTTCAAAAGATCCTTGTATATTTAGGTGACAGGGAATGAAACCTATATTTCCCCTTTTTCCCCTTTTGGCTTCTCACACAAGCGGGACAAACTGGCCATTGTATTCACAAGCAAAGATGAAATATATTGAAATGAGACCTTTCTCTCTTGGGGGGAGGGTCTTTCAAATATAGATACTGAATCAACTAAGTGGTTGCTAGTTATTTACTGAATATTACTTGGACACTGGATTTCAATAAAACTAATCACATAGAGATTATGTCATTAGAAAAATGCCACCAGCAATTCCCCACCACACCACACCTTTCAGCAAGGTTACTTACTATCCTTTTGGCAAATGTTCTCAAGATAGCTCCACTTGTTTTTGCAACACATGGAATCCATGTTAAAAGATTAAGAAATGTATCCAGTAAAAAATACTAAATAGTAACAAGGTAAAAAGATGGCAAGTAAAAAAAAGAGCAACTAAAAGCTATTAAAATCCTAAATCTTAAATACCCTGCCAATAAATGTGTATTTCAACAAAGATTAAAAAAAGAGCAATGGAAGGGCCAAATTTATCAACTGGATGTAGTCCAGATAGGTTAGATTTCAGCTGGCATTATTGTCAACCAGTGCAACAAACAGAATAATGATAAGAACTGAAATCCAACATGCCCAGAATGTACCATTTTAGGAAAATATGGGCTAGGTGGACATGAGTTCCAAAGCCACCCTATTCTTTGAAATTCATTTTTTCTGTGTAGATATATGAGTAACAAAGGCAGGGATGGGTGGGTATGAAGAAGAATTTTGCACATCTCTAAAATTAAGAAAAAGTGAGAATAAGTATTTGCAAGATGGTTGGGGTAGAGTAAAAAATATATTATCTTGCACCTACTTAACCTCCTAAAAGAAAGATGACATAGAAATGTAATTATTTTTTTACTCCCCCAAAAGATATTTTACTGGATAATAAACATGGCTTCCTTAACTATGGTACATTGAAGAAACCATAATTGCTGAATTTACTTATTGCACTAAGTGGAAGTGTAATTTACTTGGTTTTCATAGAATCAAAGAAGGTAAGGATTGCAAAGGACCTTGGAGACCATCTTGATTAATATACCGCCCAGGCAGGATTTTTCTACTTAATTACTCCTGACACACAGATATTCAACCATTGCTTAAATATGTATAATGAAGGAGTCCCTTGCCTCCTGAGGCAGTCTGTTCCATTACTTTACAGTTAGAAAATTCCTCATAATTTTTTTCCTTCCAGGATTTTTTTTGGGTGATTTGCTTTTCTCTGAACATGTTACAGTTTGTCCATATCCTACATTCCATGTTGATGCAGTGTAGGAGTGTATTTCCTTGTTTTGTAATTTCATCATAGTTAGCTTATATGCAAATTCACTCTGCTTTTTATTATTTACATTGAAGGATAATGACTAAAAAAAAGAATTTTACTGCTAAATAATACTGAGCATATACATAAATGCCATTGGAAAGATCTTTATATTGTTACTTTACAAGTTAGGATTAAGCTCTGTAGGACTAGTTCGAGATGCTGACCCAGAACTGAATGGCAACTAGAACTTTTGTAAAGCAAAGACCGAGAAGATTAACAAAGGGAAACTCACAGTTGTATTTTCTAATTCCTCCTAGAAAAACAATATGATGTTCAAGCTGTTCTTTGTACCCCTGACAATGTAGGCTTCTGTCACGCTTGTTCTGAGTAAGTGCTGGACAGTTTTGCAAATGCAGCAGCATTCTCTTTTGGCAGCCCTCCATTATACAGCAAAATAGGAAAATAACTCCTATAAATGTAAGGCATGTAGAACAATTTTTTTTTACTATTTGGCAAAGGTACATCAGACTGATAACTCTGTTCTCTGACAACTCATTCATAAAACAATATATAGCATTCATTGCTGGATGTCACAGAATAGTTAAAATGGAAAATATAATTCCTTTAGCAAACAGATGAAGATTAAAAAGTAGTCCTTTTTTAAAAAGTGTAAATGTGAAGGTTTCAGCCTTTAATAAACTATCATGCGAACTTCAGCCAAAACTGACTATAATTTGTGAATGCATGGCAGATTTTTTTCAAGATACTGTCATTTTAATGAGGTTTTAGTGTTGGTCTTAAAATTTTAGACTGGCTATGCCTAATTTGTCTACTCCTTAGAGCTAGTGGATGGCAGCTTTCTTATTTCCCACCCAGCATTCGAATACAGAAATTAAAGTTTAATACTTGAAAGTTGAACACAACACAAGATACGCTACAAATAGATGAACATGTTACAGCACTAGGTACCACTATTTAAATTTAAAAAAGAGAAATGCCTGCACTTTTTTCATTTTTTGACAGAATTAGATATGATGATAAAGCTTGCCACATTGCTTATTGCATCTTTATAAGGATAAAACAAGTTTTTAAGCAAAGAATTTTCTACTTTTGTGAAGTGGCAAATAAAACCTATGGTTTGCAATTTCTTTGAAAATAATAATTAAAGAAATTGCAACATAGGAGGAAAAAACATTTTTACCACCTCACAAAAGTACAGAATTCTTATTTCACTTCTACATATTCAAATAATGGTGATAATTATGCCGAGGGCAATGGTTCAAATTAATTGTAATCCCAGTAACAAAAGTGACTATCCATATAGATTAGCAATTTCTAAGCTGTTTAGAAAGACGGTCAACAGAGAAATTACCATAATTTTCTCTATTGTTGGCCTTAAGTTTTGTTATGACTTTATTAATACCTGATGCAGAAAACAAATTTATAATTATTTTAGTTCAATTAATTATTGTATTCAAACTCATAACTCTTAAACAAATGACTGCCTAGTTATGAATATTCACACACAATCTATTCATGCTTACTCAAAATGAACAAAACAAAAACAACCATGATTGAGTTTAAGTTTAGTTTCAAGAACCATAACACAGGATTATAGCTTTAGTGTGGTTTTCCCATCAATGTTAAAAACAGTTAGCTTATATGATAGCCATACTAAGCTTTTATAATAAAAAATAATTACAGCTTCTAGCCAGACATATTTTTAGAAGTAACAAGGGATAATTTTATTAAATGTGGAGGAAATCACAGATGAGATTTTGGAATGTGATTAAAGACCACAGTCCAATTTGCCTCTCCAGTAACTTGCATAGTATTGTGGCAAAAGCAAATCAGGATATTATGGCATATCTAAATAGATATTTGATATATTGGAATTAAAAATCCTATTTTTCTAATTATTCCTCTCGCCTTCATTTTAGAACAAAATTAATAAAAGTTAAAGCATACAAACTTACTAAAATAAAATATCAACATTATCAGTTAAATTAAATAGGTTTTTAAAAACAAATGGCTAAGAAACTCAAATAATTAGAAATGTAAACAAGAAAATTTATGATTCTGATAAATATTCTATGGACTCACAAATGCAAATATCAAAATACATATTTCTTTAGAGAAAAATGGCAAATAAAGACTCTAATTTAAATAGGAAGAAAAAAATCTACAAATTACCTAAATAAACCATTGCTTGTTCTTTATATTGTGTTGTAAGTTATCCAGTACACTAGTCGTTAAAGCAACTAATCAAAACTACCTTCAATTTGATTCTGATTCCAATGATACCGACTACCAATATATAACCATGCTGCTGAATGTTGGATTTTCTGTATTTTTATTTATTTTACTTGTATAGTCACATTTCTCACATTAAAGTGACTCTGGGTGGTGTACAGCACTTAATAAAAAAGCACAATACATAAAAACAAACAATTTATAATATAACTATACAAAGGGCATACAATTAACGACAAAAAAATTTCTCCAGTCCCCTGGGACCCTCAGGCTGTTAACTCTTCAAATGCAACAGATTTTCCACTAGACTAGAGCAATATAACTAAGATAACTAAGAGCAATTCAAATATTCATTTGAGAACAATCTTTCTATGCTATATTGCCCACCTCCCAAAAAAACCCTCCAGAGTTCAGATTATAGAAAGATTACCTGCTTAAAAATAGATAAATAGGAATTTTAATTAAAACAGTTTAGAATTGTTTCTTGAAACATATTTCTCTCAGGACCCTTTCCCACTGTTAAAAATTATGAACACCAAAGGATATTTGTTTGTTGGGATGTTTATCAACATTTCCTGTATAAAAAATTAAAATTGGTATGTTCACTACCACTATAAATTCTCACAACTGTTTTGTGGGATTTTATTATATTTTTCAATATAGACTGGCAAATAAATTTGATTTCATATATGGGAAAGGGTTTGCAGGGATCCCCCAGGAGTCCTTGGACTACACTTTGAGAAATACTGGTGTACTGAAAAAATGGATGTAGAACTGTGTTACAAAAGGATTGCAAATTCTATTCTGGTACCAAAAACAAATCTGCAGTGTTGAGAATTAAATCAGAAATAGATACTGTGTTGTGTGAAAACTTTGGGTAAAATCAAAATTAATAAAAACAAAAATAATGTAAGCCACAATTCTGCTCAAGAACACTCTAATGTATTGGGGGGAGCGCATGCCCGCGCATGCAAGAGAAAGAGAGAGCCAAAAGCAAAAAAAAATCTACAACTTTAATACCTGTGTAGAGGTAAATATCTACTGGTGTTGTTCACAATCCAAATCTAGTAGACTTCACTACTGTTAAGTCATGGTTGTTTCCAGCAATAACATACCTAATAGCCATGGCACAATTTACTGAACCAGAAACCGGTTTGCAAACCACAACTTCATTCATATTACACTAAATCAAACTACAAACAATTGCATTTTACTAAACCAAGCAGAACCTAGACTGTCTAGTACTCCTTGCAAAGATTTACAGTGAAAAAGCAGCAATTAGCCAGCCAAGATTTCAGATTATCACAAATATTCAGCAAAGTCTCTGATCAGCTTCAGCTTCTGAAAAATCTTAGGGGGTTTTATAATACCTAATAGTAAGTATAATACTTAACAGTAAGTAGATGCAGATTACCAACCACAATGAAATAGCCTTCTTTTCAGTAGAGACCCAATCATGAAAACCCCTCCCTTCCTCCCCTATTCTTTTATTAACTCCTCCTCTCAGTTAGTTCCTCCATTCTTTTCCTATTTGCTTCCAAACAAGTAAAAACCATGTAGGCTGGGCAGGTAGGTAGAAGCTAGTTAGAAGCAATTCTACCTGGCTTTCTACTTTCATATTTTGCTGAAAAGCTGGAATCTCTCATCTGGGTCACTACTGCATGGCTCTTGGGTAAGCATTTATTTCTGAAGTACCGCAGGCTTTTTCAAGAATTAGAAAATTCCAAATGTAGTCTTCCTACAACAATTGGAATGTTCACCTCGGCTAGGAATTAAAAAACAAATTAAATTCCCTAAAAACATTGAAATGAGACAAAGTTGCCACATTTAAATGCTTTTTAATTTCTGGTTACATTACTCTAATTCAACTCAACCTCTGAAATGATTGTAGAGTGGTAGTTCTTAAAAATTTCAAACTAAAATTTAATGTTTAATTAACTTGTCATTATAAAATATTAAAAAATGGATTCATAATTTAGAGCATGTTCTCTGAAGACAAAATTTGCCTTTCAAGTTCCTTATGAAAAAAAAAAGCAACAATTGTACAATACCAAATATAATGGTATAAAGCAAGGGTTCCCAACCAAGGGTGAGAAACGATATTCCAGGGGGTATGAAAATTTGGGCTTAGAAGTTTCAAAATTATAGTGTATATGTATAATTATATGCATATAATTATTTTTAAGGGGTGCAAGAATATATCAGAAGCGTTCTAGGGGTGCAGGGTATAGAAAAGGTTGGGAAACCCTGATATAAAGGAATGATTTTTAAAAAACCTCTTTACTTAGATACCAATGAACCCCAAAAGATCTTTGGTCATCTGCCTTTCTATAAAATATTCAGTACGGATTATGGCACAAAAACCTAGGCAAGTATAAAAAGTACTTAGAATCAACTGCCGGTCTTAAACCAAGCAACTTTAAAAGGCAGCCGGAATGCTTTCTAAGTAAAAATCCCTTTAAATTTAGGGGGCCTTATATCTGGCTACAGCCCTATAGGATTGGGATCATCACACAATTACGCTGAAACGGGGAGGAAAAAAGGTGGCCCCGAGTGAGGGGAAATGTTGCTTAGTCGGATGGAAAAATTCTAGGTTTGTAACTAAAATTGCAGGTAATATAACTTTGAGCGAGTAAGGAAGGACAGGGGCTGCTCATCCCTAGCGAAAGCCCAATTCAGTTCCTCCAAAATAGCTTTCCCCCCCTTTTTTTTTTTTCGGTGCACCCCTGAACGTGGTTTCCTTTCCATGAGAAGCGAGGAGAATTGGCGTTTTTGCCGGCTTCCACTCGTTAACATATCCGGACGCACGGAAGCTAAAACTACGGTCTGCTGGCTCATCGCTTCTGACACACGCCGCTCTATTTTGCAAACCGCTTGTTCGCCGCGTTGCGCCGACCCAGCCAAGGATGCTTTTTCCCTAAGCTAACGTGGTGCGGGAGCGGGTCCTGTCTCGCTTTGCTAAACCTCCCTTTTTCTTCCATCAAAACTCTCCCGAACCCACGAAGAGCCGCAGCGCCGAATTTCCCTCAGCGCGATTAGAACCCGGCATTCCTTCGCTCCTCGCTTCCCCATCCTTTTCGCTCTCGCTCTCTCCCCCCACCCTTGGAAATGTACAGAGAAAGAAGTTATATATGAAGCACAATTCTCTGAAATTATGCTGCTATTGCTCAAAATGTGTTTATGTATTTCAGTGATCCTGGACTTTGAAAAAAATAGTTGTGCTACAAAGAGCGTTTAATTTCTGTGCATGGATATTTCTCTGCACATATTCAGTATCACTTTATTTTTTTTATTATTCAGGTTGATTGTCCCCAGGGCAGCAATGAAAGAAGATCAAGAATCAAAGAAATTCAGTTTGGAACATATTTCCTAACCAGCTTTGTGAGGGGAGATAGGAATCTTCGGATTTTGGGTGGAATTTGAGAAGGAGGTTCAGCTGTGAGCTATATTAGGCATTTTAACTGACCTGGACGGTCATTGAATGGAAAAGCACCTGCAACAAATGTGGTTATTATAAATTTCCAGGCTCAGTCAGAAGGAATTTTGGGATTTCTATGATACATTATACAAGAGGTTGAATCTTTGAAGGGTAGTTGCTGCAGTTAGTGAACTCAGGAACTGCAGATATAGGATGATAGGATTTTTACTGGCTCTTCATTTGTTACTGGTTCTGAACCAAACACTGGTTTAACTTCTAAATCCCTGTGTATTTAAAGCCCAGCTCTGCAACTGGACAACCATGTGCTCCACTATGTCCAGTCATAATGCTGTAGGAGGTTGCACAGTCACTACTCTGCTTGGTATTATTAGTTATAGAGACCTCTAGTAGAAGGGAAGGAAGGATGGATGGATGGATGGATGTAAGGGAGGGAGGGAGGGAGGATCAGGAAAGAAGGAAGGAAAGCTGAAACACCAACCTCAAGTTTAATCTATATTTCAGATAATGCCTTTGGATCTCAAGAAGACCCCAGAGGAATTGTGGGGGGGAGAGAACAAATGATAGCTGGCTGCATCCCTGTGGAAGTAGGTCATCTACCCAGATAACGGAATGGAAAGATGAGATGAGATAATGGAAAATATCTTAGGGTGAGACACTGTGGGGAGCCTGGGAAAACAATAGAAGGGAAAGGGAGAAAAATGGGGGACTGAAGGCAGGTCCATTGGGACCTGGAAGAAGCATGTCAAGTCATGGATAGAAACTCAGTCTTAATGAGCTCCCTATAAATGAGATTGGGAAATTCCTCAGACTGGTCCCAGATCAGTATGGAAAATCCATTCCTGAAATCTGCATAGCTCTTTCTTTTCCCAGCTTTGTGAGGTTGCACACCTGAAAAGCTGAAGAGGAACACTTTTACCAGTTGACTTCTGGTAAAGGTGATTTAGGATTGTCCAGGTCTCATGCGAGCCATGCTGGGAGTGTGCCCCTAATATGCTTGCCACATGCCAAGCTTGCCATTTTGCCCATACATTTGAGGGATCTCTTCTTCCAAATCAAGACCATCCAATCATGTTGGCTAAAGAATTCTGGGAGCTGAAGTCCCCAAGTCTAAAAGTTGCCAAATATGGACATTCCTGTTCTAAATCATGGAGAAATTTTACCTGGTGTTTAAGAGTCGACAACTTGATAGCACATAATCCCTTCTAAAGGGTCATCCCTTCATCTACAGTATTTTTTCGAGGTCTCACTCTAGTCTAGATGCACAGTCTTCCCCTGCCTACTTAATAGAATAATGGAGTTGGAAGGGACCTTCTAACACAACTCACTGCTCAAGGAGGAATCCCTATGCCATTTCAGACAAATGGTTGTCCAATCATTCTTAAAAAACTCCAGTGTTAGAGCTCCTGCAGCTTCTGGAGGCAAGACATTCCACTGGTTAATTGTTCTGGCAGGACATTTCTCCTTAGTTCTAGTTCTCATTCTTATTTCTTGCCTTCACATTTGAGTGAGTTAATGATGAAAAGGCCTTTTCAGTGACACATTCCTTGGAAACATGTAATGGAAAATGCCCCTTAGAAATATGCACCACGTGCCAAGCATTGTTCTCCTGCTGTCCTGGATTTTTTTTACTTCATTTTAATAATTTAATAAGAGGATATTAAAATTTTCCTCTTCGACTTTATGGTAGGTTGTAGGTGCTTTCCATGGAGCTCTGCTAATTCAGTTATTTTCTGTGTTTTGTTCTCTATATTGTTAGATTCTACTCTTAAACCAAATAACCCATTCATGTTTCATTCTCTTTTTAATTAAATTT
>JANHFL010003821.1:33064-73100 GCA_032468155.1 Oxyrhabdium leporinum | reverse complement strand
TGGGATTTGAACCGCTAGATTGAATCAGCAGAAGTGGCCTGCAGTTCAACACTCTAACCACTGCGCCACCTAGGCATACACCCAATATGACAGCCACTGGGGATTTAGTGCTGTTAGGCTGCATTGTCATTAGGGACACCCAGGTCCTAGTCCTCCCTCAGCCACAAATGCTGGCTTGGAGCCAATCCAAGTCTAACTCACAGGACTGTTGTGAGAAAAAGGAGGAAGAAAGAGCATTATGCATGCTGCCTTGAACTCTTCTACAAGAGGTAGGGTAGAAATCTAACAAATAAATGTGATTAAAGATTACTAAAGATTAAAGAAAACACTTTTTGGCATTTGCATCATAAGTGGCAATGCCAAAAAATGTTAATCAAATTGTCTTGACCTTTTATTATACACCTACACCCACAGAGAAACTAATTCCAATATTAACAATATATAACAGCAATCTGTCACTGAAAATCAGGTGCAGTTTTATACTGCCAGTGTTATATAGTAATTATTTTGATCATTCCCGTTTGCAAAATGTTCCCAAGCATTAGTAAAATCTAAATACTGGGAAAATAGTCGGGATATGCAATCTTGATATACAGTGAGAAATCTTACATTATCAAATTATCCAATCCAAAATATGACAATAAGAAATGCCAAATCAGGTGAGTCAGACTGTTGAACTGCATCTCCAATAGCAGTCAACCGTTATTAAATATTCTCTGAAACGTCCAACAAACACAAAACAAAATTTTCTGTTGTAATAAACTCATCTTAAGAGCAAAAGGATCTAATTCAGTATTTCAAACCTTAGACCAGGAGTGTCAAACTGGCGGCCTGAGGGCTGGATGCATCACACACAGGCTACGCCCACCCCAGCTCCTCCGCGAATAAAAATGTCGTGAAATGTCACGTGACGGCAATGGAATACTACAAGTTTGACACTTGCGCCTTAGATTATTTATCAGAATATAACAATAATTAAGTGTTAATAGGCCATTATTTGCTTTAGCAGCAATTTTGGCAGAAATGTCAGGCTTCAACCTTCAACTAGCAGGATCTAAGGAGCACTACAACTGGTTGTATAACTTAATTAATTTCACATTCTTTCAACTTCATGAAATGATTTATCATTTGATTTTTCTGGAATCTCTACAAATGCAACAACAAAATTAAGGCCTAGCAGTCCAGTTAGCAGATGAATAAACTGCTAACAGATCCTCCTGAAATAATTTAGCTTTATGTTCTTCAAAATTTTATGGAATGCTTCATCGAAGAGGTCTATTCCCACCTTTTAAAAATGAATTTAGTCATGTTTATCTACAGCCAGGTTTCCACTGCTATGTGGAACATATATTAGCTTTTATAAATACAAAATATGCATTATTTATATTAAATAGGAGTTGATATCTTGTCTTTCAAGATATTGTGTTCTAATTCATTCCTTTTTTTTCTCGACTGGTAAATATTTATGAAATAGATAGGGTATCCTAATCTATTATGATTCAGGATGGTTTACAAGTATAACAGTAAAATACTATAAAATCCAGAAATTAAATAGCCAGAAAAAAAATAATCACTAAAAAAACAGGAACATCATACAAGGTGTGTATTAGCTACATTAAATTAGAGCCTGCAGATAGAACCAAGTCTGAAGGGCTTGTTTAAATAAGACCATGCTGAGGGGCATACAAGTCTTGGGGAAATGGTGTTCCAGAAGGCAGGCACTGTGGCAGTAGGCTCATTTCCTGATAAGAGTCCCACCAGATAGCACTATTTAATTGATGGGACTCAAAAGCATGCTAATTCTGTCAACAAGGGGTAAGTGGTCTTTCAGATGACCAGGCCCTAATGCTGGGGATAACCAGTGCCTTGAATCACATCTGGAAACCTATTGATAGCCAGTGTAGTTCATAGACCAACAAAATAGAAATAACAAGGAATGTCCATCACTGCCTGTAATACGTTCTAGACCAGAATCAAAACTTCTAATTCTGACATAAATAAAACAAGCCTTAGGTAATCTAAAATTTCTTTGGATTTTGAGTTAGGACAAATGTGATTAAGAAGAATGACTTACATTTTATTGGACCTTATTTTTTATTAATATTACTTTGAGGAAAGGTACTTGCTATTCAGTAACTTCCTTTGTGTCAAGGCTATCCTTCAAGATGTTTGTCTGTTGGATTTAATTTTACATATTTCGTTTGTTTATTTGATAAAGACACTGCCTGACTTCAGATCGATACTATGCAGCTCAAAATATAAGCATCTTATACCAGTAAACAGATGGCATATCTGGTAATCTCATAAACAGCATACACCCGACATGGACTCCACCTATCCTAGTCCAGAGCTGGGAGAAGAGGCAAGTCTTTAAGACCCTCCAGAATGCCATCAGGATGGGAGTCATCCAGATTCCAGGAGGACACACATTCCAGAGGGCAGGCACAATGATAGAGAAGGGATGGGACTTAAAGCCTGTTGATTCTGTCAAAGGAAGCTAGGTAGTTCCTTCTGTGACCAGGTCCTATGACATGAAGAGATTTATAGGCAACTAGCTGGATACTTGTACTTCACTACTCTTCTCAGAATCCTGGCCGACAATGAGAACAGCCACTTCTGTAGTCGTGGGGGCATTGAAATGACCTCAGTGCTCTCTAGAAGGCTTCCTATCGGTGCTAATCACCACTTGGAAGTCCTTGTGGCCCTTAGGAAAAGAATCAACAGCAGCCTTAAGTTCCAGAATATACTTGTGTTCGCGCAGCAACTTCTGCAATTGGCTAACCGGTTCTGGATTAATGCCCAGGTAGTTTTCCACAACGGATGTCCCTCTCATTGTCATCATCACCAATAAAGTATATCTGGAGAAATGAAGGCTGCTGCTGAGGCCCCGTCATGATACTCCCTATCCTTTGGTAGACCTGCTCCTGCACTTTGAATGTTGGCATACAATTTCCCTCCTTCACCTCTCTGGCTCCAAAAGACGTCATTTGTAAGCATCTATTGTACTTCCAGGCAGCAGAAAGAAAGTGCTCTGCCATTGAATGCTGGTGGGTGAGAAGGCTGTGTAAGGGTTCATGGTAGGGCTCAAGGGGAGGGAGCTGGACTTTACTGCCACTGCAGCACATCCTGGGAATCTCATCCTGCCACTTCAGGGCACGGCATGAGGGACAGGGTAACCGAGGTCCAAGATCAACCATCTTTTCCCTGGAGTAATCAATTTGAGGTTCATATTTACAACCAGAAAAATACTTATTAGTCCAAGGCATTGATCTCATTTGTGATATCTTTTTATTGCATTTAGCTGCAGCTGCCTGATTAAGATAGGGGTTATTAGATGCATACTTTTTTATAGCCTCTCTATTGACTTGTGGATGAGTTTGGTGATCCTTTTTTGCAGCTTCCCTTGTGTTTTCCTAATCGCATCTGTAAATCTTTTCCTGCGTTTTTTCCCTTTTTTCCCTTTAACTGGTGTTACAGCAGAAGGAACAGATTCGTCTGAACTGAGGAGGTCAGTAAGAAGTGATTTGGGGCTGGGACACTATGCAGGAAAATTTGGTTCACAATCTGTTGGCTCAGTGGTGGTCGGTGATTGAAACTCATAAGGGAATATCTCTCCCGCCACGTTGAGTTCGGAAGCAGTTCCATAGGTGGAAAGTGTAGACATTTTGGTGAGGTAGCGACGTTTAGTACAGTAAGGAGCCCCAGACCACTCCTGAGTGAAGGAGTGGAATGTCTGCCAGTTTGAACTGAGGTAACGGAATGTGAGGCAACTGGCAGTTGGAACAGAGTTCTTTTCAGGTGGGAGGGGGAGTAGAATGTCTAACTCTTTAGCATCAGAGCGTGTTAATACACTGTATAAGAAATACTAATGATCTGATGGTCATTTTGAAAAATCCTTTCTTAGTGAGCACCTAGAAAACAAGAGGAACATACGTGCCAAATTTCAAGTTTGTAGACTTTATAGTTCTGGAGATTTCATGATGTGGTATTTGGCTTTTATATATATAGATAACCAGCATCTTCAATCATCCTGAATCATAAATTGAAAACAAACAGGCTTTTAGCTAGCAAACAGATTTTATTATATTTGCATTTAATTTTTTATTGCTCAGAACCCAAATCCTTTATGTATTTCCATTTCCTTTTTGTTTTTCACTCTAAATATTTTATCATAAGTCAGATCAGGCAAAAAAAACATCAGAAGTCTGAAATCAAATGTGTGAAGAGAGAATCGAACCCTTGATTTCCAGTTCTGTCCAATATTTCTTAGAGACTACTGAGTGCAGCCCTAAATGTAGACTTCTGTATGGAAAAGGAAAACGTGTAGCATTTATGCTTAACTTACTGTGAATGCCAGTTTGCACAGGGTGGCTGTCTGAAGATATTATCAAGGGTCCTTGTAGTGATGAGGATTTGGCAGCCTGTACCCCAGAAGGTCTTTTGAATACCACATAAGCTACTTGGAATCCCTGTGAAACAAGAAGCATTTTGTTTCAGGTTTCACTTACATATGTCCCAAAAAATAAGGACCATGGCAACCACAGAGATAGCTGCTGCAGCCTCATCCTCACTGTTAATATGCCATTATGATTCCCCACCCCCCCATCACCACGTATCTAAAATACAAAAGTCAGCCACTGGAATTAATGTATATTTTGCCTGGGATTAGTTGCAGGTTGTTCTGTCAATATAGGTCTGGAAATAGCAATAGCAATAGCACTTAGACTTATATACCGCTTTATAGTGCTTTACAGCCCTCTGTTTTAAAGAGTCAGCATATTGCCCCCCAACAATCTGGGTCCTCATTTTATCCACTTCAGAAGGATGGAATCCTAGTCTAACCTAAAATCCACAGAAAAAACTTAGCTAAATTTTACGTAATAAATATTACACACTAGTTGCTAAAATACGTCAGGGCCAAAAATCACTTCTTAAACAAGGGCCTTACCTCTCCCTCCTTTAAAGAATCAAGAAATCAATCTGCAAAAATTATCTAGGACAATCCGGATTATAAAAAAAAGCAGAGGCAGACTGAGGCAAGCTAGAAAGGGACCCAACTCCTTTCAGCTAAAAGCTACCACAACAGTACATAGTAAGTTTGTAAGTAAAAGAGCTTGATGCACAACATAAACACTACTTCATTATTTCATTGAGGAATCAAGAACAATGTGAGAGATAAGACAATACTTGACTATCATAATGACACATTTGCTTTTTCAAAAGTGTTCATTTGTCTTTCTTAAAAAGATAATGCCATAGCTTCCTTCATCATGCTATTCTCCTCCACATTCTCAATTTACCAAGAGTATCTTGATATTGAAGAACTTGGTCCTGGATATGTCTGTCCCATCTCCTGGCTTTGGCCTTTCACACATCTCCACAGATTGTACAGGGCAAAAGTTGGAGAATAGCCTTGATAAACATTCCTAAAAGGAAAGGAGGTTTCAGCACAATTCATGGCATAGTTAGAGAGTGGACATTTCTGAAAGATAAAATGGTTTCTTCTATTTTGCCCAAAATTCTCATCTACCTATAGCAGGCAGGAGATTATTCACATCTTTCTTCTCTTCAATCAGAGTTCATAGCTTGAGGACCAAGTCATGAAGGTGGTCTTTGAAAACCAGAATTCCAGAATCCCTCTAAAAGTTTCCATGGTTGTACAATTTTTAATGTGAGAGAAGTGGGAAATTAGGCTAGATATCATATTTCATGTATTTAATTATATTTACTTTTATCCCATTATCCTGCTCATTACTTTTTATTCCTTAATTTTTGAACTCTAGCAACCAAAACATCATTCAAAAAGTCAGCATGCCCTCCTGAAAACTGTGGATTCTTTCTTAAGAACTCTTAAGAATTCTGTACCTTTCTTCTACAGTCTTGGCATGTTATACCTTTCTTTTGGCAGTAAGCCTGATCACAATTCTGAGATAGAATTAACTCTGACCTTCGTATGGATTGGGGGGGGGGGGGGGAGCCAAAGAGGCCTATGTATTCCTTTAACTATATTACTTCTTTATTTGCTCAATCTTTTAAAAAATTAAACTTTCTCTTAGCAAAGCTTTCTTTATATTTGAATTGGTCATTCAGTCCAACCAGCACTGCAAAATATCTACAATCGGTTGTTCCACACCTGATGTTCTCAATGCTAATATCTGAACTATGGAAGCTGAAAGCCCACACATCTTGTGGGCACCAAGTTAGAGGGACCACGTTAGGCAGAAGTTCAGATAGACTAAAATAAGATCAGTTAACAGAATGAAAAAGACAACACATTTTATCAGCAGATTTGTATTCCAAGCAGAATGTTATTCATAAATGTCCAATGTATATTATCTTCTTAAAGTTATCTTTTTAATTTGTAATATCTCTGAGTGCCCAAATCTCCGTAGCATATATAATCCTCCTCTCCTTTCCCAAATAAACTCACCTCTGTACAATATGGAGGGATATTTAAGACAAAAAGAGTTCGGTTTTGAGGCCTCCCGGGATCTCTGCCCTCTCTGACTTTGTGTTCTTTCACATAGAGATAATGAGGTGACTGGTGCATCTCAGAAAACTTGACTGGAATAGCTAAAAGAGAAAGAAAATCATTTTCTAATCAACTAACTTCAGGGAAGAAAAACTAATATTGGTGAACATTTCATAAATGAAAAAACAATCATTGCAGGTACTGTCACAATTACTTCAATAAACAGAATACTTTCCCCTAAAAAAGCAACTGGGTCAGAGTTTCTCTACAACATGTAGCAACTCTGAAAGACAGTCTAAGGCAACTTTTCCAAACCTAATGTCGTTAATATTGTTGAATTAAGAGCCCTTCTCATCTCCAGGAAGAGAGCAGCATCCCACAAATTTATTTGCACTCACAACTATACTGCTGAATGACTAAAGAGCCTTGGTGGAAACAGTGGTTAGAATGCAGTATTGCAGGCTGACTCTGCCCACTGGCAGGCTCAAGATTGACTCAGACTTCCAGTCTTCCAAGGTCGGTAAAATGAGGATCCAGATTGTTGAGGGCAATATGATGACTCCATAAAACACTTACAGAGTGTTGAAAGGCACTATGAAGTGGTATAAAAGTCTAAGTGCTTATTGCTATTGCTAAATGCTTGAGGCCAATCTGGTAGGTTTATGAAGAAGGAAATGTTTTATTACTATGTCTTTATGTGACTGGGCAAAGTAAGATAGCTAAAGGCTTATTTACTTATTTTTCTTTTGTGTAATATTTATTTTTGCTGTTTGTTTCCTAAATCCTTTTAAGACAATTGGACTGATTAAACAAACAGGCAATCAGGTAAAGAGATAGGGGCTGTCCCTTAACTAATAACACCGTTTTCTTGAGAAATATTCTTTTAATTTCATTGACTCTTGATTAGACTGGGGGAAAAGCTTCCTGAAGCAAGAGAAGTCCAGGTAGAATTTTCTTTCCACACAGAGAACGTTAAAATTCATAAATTAAAATGCATATAAGTGTACATGTAAGATCTGTCTCTACTTTTACAGATATATCTGCTGCATCTGTCCACCTTAATCTTCACGGACTCTAGACCGTTGAAAAATATTTTTCTGAACTGGAGTGGGGAGTAGGGATTGCATCTAGCATCTCCTTTCCATTCTGTACAGCAAATATTTAAACAGAACCACTACAAATTAATAAATGTTTAATTGAGCAAAACCTTTTTTTTGTATCTATGTATCAAGAATGATTATGAATGCATTAGAAGTTTACTAGTTGGAAACATGAATGCAGAGGATCTCATATTGTTGGTTGAAAACCTGTATAAATTGCAGTGAACACGTATGCTATATGAGGCAAAAAATACACATTTGAACATTGATCAAAGATCACTGTCTTTTATAGGAAAAAGAAGTGAAAAACTGCAAGTTATAAATAAATATGAGAAACTAGAGCAAGTAGATGAATTTAGGTAAATTTGACAAAATGTTTACTAAAAGCAGGAAAATATAGAAGGGTTCAGACACATAAACACTGGAGAAAATTAGTAGACAATAAGTGCCTTTTCCCAGGAATGCATTTTTTTTTGAAAGAGGGGACTATGGCCATGTATAAAAGCAAGTTTCTGCCCATTCTTCTACATGTAAGTCAAAACTGAATATGTTAAGAAATGTAAAAATAAGAATTGATAACATTTTCAAAACAAGACAAGACAAAAGAGGATTTATGATAGTGTTTGGTGGAAACAGGAAGAATTGCAAGGATAGAAAGGCATAGAGAGCAGCATCTGCAGGACCCCCCCTCACAATGGTGTGGGAAAAATAGAAGGAAGAAGTATTATATATGTTTACTACCTCAAGTTATTTATAAAAATAATAAAGGTGGTATAAAACAAACATCGCGCTTTTGCGCCACACCAGGTATTTGTACAACTAGGTAAGGTAGTTCATGTGAAAAAAAGGGATGGGATTTGCATCACAATACTACTCCCACTGCTTTGGTTAATCTGAACCCCTCTGATGTTGCTAGATTTAGTTATCTTTTTTTTTTAATCTCATGCTTCATTTTATTGGTTTACTATTTCTTACACCTTTTTGCACTTTATATGATGCTGCTTTAAGTGGAAGCATATTCTTTTGTGGATATATATGTATATGCATGCATTTACTGAATACTCAGATCACAAGTGGAATCAAAATTAATTTAGATTCCCTGTCTAAACTATTTCGCAGAAAGGCCAATTTATTTAAAACTGCCTCCATTATCTCCTTCTGCAGAAAACCAGTATCCAACCAAAAAGGATGTTACTAGGTATGCCTAAAAAATAATATTGTCATTAGAGTGATGTAATAAATATTGAAATAAATATTAAATAAATGAAAAAAATGACTGGATGTACTAAAGATAATAGATTTAAAAATTAGAAATGGGGGAAATATTTTTATACGTATTTTTATATAATACTATCAAAGTGAAGACCAGAGATTAAGATCAGATTTTGAAAAGGGATATTATTAGATATAACGTTATTATCATTAAGATGAAATAATGAAATTGAACAAATGAAAAAAAATGAAGGATTAAGTGTTGATACAGATATGTATAATATTAGACTATGTAAGTTTGATAATTGTTGTAATTTCTATTTGTATTAATGTGTGTGTATGTGTGTGTGTGTATTTTTTATATCGGAATTAAAGATACTCAGCCAACACACTGTCCACGCAATGATATGTATGTTTTAAAGTAAAAAAAAAACCAAAACTTTACATAAAAAAAGAAAGAAAACCAGTTTCCAACCACAAGCGTAACACTCTATTGACTTGTTTGCAGGCCTTTTGCATCCGCGTATACATTATATATTTGCCCCATTAGTAAGGGTGCGTATCAGCATTGTCAAAACAAGGTCGGAGGCCATTGAAACCGTCAAGCAACCGACAGAGCAGCTTCAGAATTAACGGAGGTTCCTTTCTTCATCTCCCAGCCCTGTTCTCTACTCACCTGTGTATCCCAGGGTGGCGACAGCTTCTCCATTTTTCACACACTTCGAGCCAGCGGCCGCCATTTTGGCACGGAGGAAATTGCGTCATCCTTCGCAAGTGCTGAGCATCGCGAGGTTTCTTGGGACCAATCGCTTTCCCGGGAAAATCGAAGGGTGGCTTCGTCCCTGCAATCTGTGCAGCCTTGGGGCGGTTCTGTTTGTTCAGCATGTCTATTTGCCCTGAAGGAAAACCCACAGCTCAGAAGGGGCTTTGTTTCCGAAGACCTAGGTCTATGCGTGTGCCTGAACTGGGTTAGCCATGTACCGCCCTGTTGCCTTAGGGCTGTGATGAGAGGCAATAAGTGACACAAGCTTTGCCCAGCCCCCGTTTCAAAGCCTATTTTCACATTCATGAAATCTTCGTAACCGGCGAGGAAAGATCACATGGGAAACTAGTTTCCGGAAACTTCAGCTGTAGAGTCCAGCCTTGCATCGTTGTTTAAAGCGTCGTAGAAAACCTTCCGTGTGTATGAATCGTCCGTAGAGAATTACTTCGCTTTGATAGGATGGGTATATCGGCATATGGAAGATTTTCCTTTCAAGATGAGAAAAATTTCTGATGACTTCCCAACAATATGGAAGCGATTCGGTGTTGCTATTTTTTCGGCTGACTTCCCTATGTACTCAGGAATCATAGGATTTCTGATGAACCCGATCCCTATTAACTTAAATCATAGTTGGCTAGGGGCCTCCAGCTAATCGGGATAAAAGTGTGTCAGTATCCTCAGTTTAAACATAATCAAGTTTGCATTGTAATGGAATTGTAATTTCGTTTTGTAATGGAAAAAGTTAAACATGATATATTCTAGCTTTTATATCTCATGTAGTTATTTTAATCACCATTATTCTGATTTGTCAAACAACTCCCATCAAAATCTTCCTGAATATGAAAAGCAGTATCTAAGCGTGAAGTTGATCTGCAAATTTAGAGTAAAAATCCTCTTAAGTTCCTCATCCATAGGAGAGTAATGAACGTGGCCACTTCCTTAAGTAGATTTACGCTACCAGCTGTTGTTTAGAGGCACTCCCAAAATTAAGCATTACAAACTTAGTTTTGTATCTTTAAAAAAAAGAATGTAGAATATTCTCTGTATAACAAATACAGTATTTATTCAGAAACACATTACATCATGTCCTCCGGTTAACCTCTGTAACCAACCCCACTGTTGTTAATGGACACACAAGGAATACCATTTCTGCACAAAAAATACCTGTTTGTTTAAAAGTACATTTCCCCAGTAAGAGTAAATATGATTTCCCCCAAATTAGTAATCTAGATTAGCAAATTCCATAGGGAATGATTCATATCCTGAAGTGATATAATTTGACTGCCACGTTCCTGTGAGATTAAACCCAGACACTAGAATGAAGAACAACTACTGAGCATCAGGCTCACAGTGGAATAAGCTGTTTAATTAGAGGATTTTAGCACACATGAAAATGTTTAAATCCTGCAGTTAAGAGAACAAAAATTCAATGTCCAAGGAGTTATCCAATTCTATTTCACTTTGTTATTATGGTACTTAAAAAAAAGATTTTTAAAAAATCTTTTAGCAAAAATTTGTACATCAGGTAAAACTGCACATGGACATAAAATACATCCTAGTTTTAGATAACTTCTTTCACTGCCCACCTTTTTCTATTTTATTTCAAATAATTAAGGTGCCCTTACCACTTTTTCATAAAAATAGTGGTACATGACAACAGCAGACTCTTATCCAGAGAAAAGGACTTAGGGATACAATTTATACAAATATGTAACTCAAGAACAAAATGGGCAGTTTTCTATTGATATTTCAAATAATAGAGTAACAGAGTTGGAAGTGACCCTGGAGGTCTTCTACTCCAACCCCCTACTCAAGCAGTAGTCCTTGATTTACAACAGTTCATATAGTGACTGAATGAAGTTACAAAGGCTTTTAAAAAAATGACTTATGACCATTTTTCACATTTACAACCATCCCGGCACCTCCATGGTCACATGATCCAAATTCAGATACCTGAGACAGCTGGAGTGTCCTGGTTGGAACATGATTCAATTTTGCAGTCTTCTGATAAGCGAAGTCAATGTGGAAGCCTGATTCACAATAACCATATTAGTAACTTAACAGCTGCTGTGATTCACTTAACAAATGTCTCACTTAGCAACAGAAATTCTGGGCTCAATTGTGATCGTAAGTGAAGGACTACCTGTACCATTTCAGACAAATGGTTGTCCAATCTCTTCTTAAAAACCTTCAATGTTGAAACACCCACATTTCTGGAGTTTCACTGATTGTCCTAAGTGTCAGGAAATTTCTCCTTAGTTCTAGGTTCTCTCCTGATTGTTTCTTATTGTGCCTTCAGGTGCTTTGAAGAATAGGTTGACCCCCTCTTCTTTGTGGCAGCCTCTTAGATATTGGAACACTGCTGTTATGTCACTCCCTAGTCCTTCTTTTCATATTTGACTTAATCAACTGCTAAGTGATCAACTGTTTTGTGGCCTGAGAGAAAATTGCACTGAATTAACTTATGGACAACTGTTTTAGAGCCAACATCTCAGAAAAATTTAAATGTAACAAAATAAAGGTCTGACTTGAATTCTATTGACATCAGGGCTAGGAGGACAGAGGCCTCTATTTGTGACTCTAAAGCACCATATAAAAACAGCTTACAGTATCGTTTTCTATCTTGTGCTGTTTAACTGGGACAATCTCAGTATTTTCCTCTGTAGTATAGATCTTCATATCAAAAACTGGAAAATAATATAAATACTAGATAATGAAGCTAAGTACTTTACTGGCATTCAAACAAATCCATAGGAGAAGCACTTCTGTGTAACATCCTGAAGATCACATCAATATTCCTCCATCAACATATTAACAACATGAATACATGGGAATGAAAGTAGTGTAGAATATGTTATATACATATTCCCACTCCTTCATAATCTCTTCCACTAGTTGCTGCATGAACATTTCATTTGCTGCTTCCTTTTTACCAATTTTAGAGTAGCAGACAGAGCTATTATCAATGCCTGGGAGTATAGTATTATATCAAGCCTCTTCCACAGACATATTGAAATGAAATGTTTATTAGTTGTGTAAAGCAAAAGGGTCACCATTTTTACTAAAAGAATGGAAGTAACAATAGATGCTTATCACACCTTTAACTAGGTGTACTTTTAACTGGCTGGATACTGCAATGGGGAGGCAGGTGTAATAAAGGAGGAATTATATGGTGATACACATTTCAGTAGAGAAAGGGGAAATTATTCCATTAGAAATATTGGGACAAAAATTCCAACTATGAAAACAGAACAAACACATTTAGGGGAACACTACTGTACAGGAAAGGTAGCAACTGTAGAAAAACAAAGGTTTGAGTGCAGTCCAACACAACAATTGTGTTCCTATGTCTCCCAATTTTCCACACTCAGTTTACTAGTCCACTTTTGACTGCTACTTTTCAAAGTTTGATTTTGAACTCTGTAGGCTGCACAGTAGCAGAAGTCCCCGAGGATTTGAAGAGTGCCTTCAAGATGGTGTCAGGATCCACTTCAGCCGGGGGATTTGAAGATGTTCCTGTGTTTGTCCGACGTGGTTCAATTTCTTTCTTCACTGAAGGAGTGTCACTCAATCGACTAGGCAGAGTTACAAGAAATAACATTATATTTAGTCTCCTG
This sequence comes from Oxyrhabdium leporinum, assembly GCA_032468155.1. NCBI lineage: Eukaryota > Metazoa > Chordata > Lepidosauria > Squamata > Cyclocoridae > Oxyrhabdium > Oxyrhabdium leporinum. The sequence continues at coordinate 59,936 of JANHFL010003821.1, read as the reverse complement.
ACAGAATATAGACTCAAGCAACAGTATTTCATATACAAGAGTAATGGAAAGAAAAAAAAAGAACAAAATTAGAAATGCTAGAAGCTCCAATATTGAGTGATAATCAGGAATGAAATGGTTGCTATCAATTATAACGCTGAACTCAAATAGCTTTTCATATTTTCAGGCTGATAACCTAAGAGAGGCAAATTTTATTTACATCTTACGTTTATATTCTTAAAGTTTACATCTTACGTTTATGTCCTTAAAGATCTTTAATTTTATGAATGTAATACACTTACAGCAAAATAGGCTGGTCTGATGTGATGACATTTCCATTAATGAAAAGATTACATTTCATTGGTTGTCCTAGTGAGAAAAAAATTAAACATAATAACATCAAAAGATGCAATGCTTTAAAGTACTCTATTAGAATTGTCGCTAAGGTGGCACAAATTCTGGAAAATCATAATCTGGATCATATTCATTCTTTCACTTTTTCCTCACTTTATATTCAGTGTCAGAAGCATTGCTTCCATGATTTTTCTTGATAATACAATAAAAAAACCAGTTAATTTGAAAAATTCCAACTATCAAAAATCTGTATTCTAAAATCCTGGTAAAATAGAAATCTTTCTTATTGTTTGACACTTTGTTTTTCTGAAAATGTTTGAAGTATTTTGCAAAGAAAGTAAAAAGAAAGAAAAGCTCAACCTTTCACATGAGGTTCATACTCACCATCCAAGCATCTGTTGTTGTATTTCTTATATGCAGTGATGGCATCTTCCTTTTTCACAAACACAACTTCAGCCATCCCAGGGTTCACTAGACGAGCTCGCTTTAGGGCACCACACACACAGAACAATTCCTAAGGAAAAGTTGTTGTTTTGGAATAAAGAATATAGTATTTCTATAACTTTAAGCAAGACAGGATTGTTAAACCAATAGCAGCAAGATACTAGATTTAGGTCACCAACCTTTCGGATCACAGGGACCACTAAATTATTAATTTTAAATCCCGTGGACCACTAATATGAATCCAGCACACCGCTCGCTGAAGCGCCTGGACTCCCAGTGATGGGACGGGGTCCTTCAGGCACTTAGCTTGGCCGCCTTTTCTGCAACCTTAAACACTCAAAGAGTCATTTGGACCCGTTTCCCACAGAAAACAAAACACCTCATCTCTCAATATCTATCTGTATCCGTATCTCTCTCTCTTATCTCTCTCTTTCTCTCAGTCGGGCCAGCTACTGGAGGAAGTCACGTGTCTCTCAGTCGCACAGCGTCTCCCACTCGCACCCGCAAGACCCAGCAAGAGATGAAGCTTCGGTCCTGCTCTGGAATATGGAGTGAGTCTCCATCCCCCGCCCTTCCCTTCTCAGGCCAGGCGAGGAGTGACTGGGAGGGGAGGGCAAGTGGCGGGGCTAGCCACTAATGGGTTCAGGCGACACGAAGCCACAGCAGGGGGACGAAAGAGCCGCGGGTTGCTGACACCCATTGCTTTGGCCTGCTTGCACCGCCACCCCCACCCCTTCTTGCCGCAACAGCACCATTACCTTGTTCCGGCCGGCAAGGGCTGTGCTACTCCTTGCACGTTGCAACACCTGCAAAGTTGCAAGTTGCACATACCTCCCTCTGCAGTGGAGATTTCCAGCCCCACCATGAGCTGCCTGGCCAGTCCTATATTCCAGAGCTCTAGTCACAGGACTGGCCCATTGATCATCCTGGAGCAGCTCCTCCACCCGGGTGCACTACGGACCACCAAAATTTTCTTGTGGACCACCTGTGGTCCGCAGACCACTGGTTGGTGACCTCTGACTTAATGCATGTCTCTCCCAGTTTTTGTATTTATGAAGTCTTATTATCAGTAAATTAAATTTGTGGTAACAAAACATCTACTATTTAAGAGTTTCTGCATTATAGCAAAAATGGTTTATGAGTGAGATACTACAGCGTCCCCTGCATTTTATAAATGTTCTAGATTCCTTAGATTTTGAAACTACCGTATAGTTATATACAGTGTCAAGCTTACAGCAAACTTGAACAATTCTAGGCTTTTGTGCTTCAGTGTCACAAACGTAAGGCTTTCCTTGGAACTATTAAATTCCTTCTGGTATTTAAATTATTGTACATTAGAAGATATCTAAGGGATGAAGGAGACAGACTTAAGTAGGTTACTAGTCAGCTTTTGATAAAAAGTTCCAGTTTCTCAAAAACATGTTTCTTATTACACTATTTAATGGAAACATTCAGAAAACAGGTTACAGACACTCCTTGACTTATGACTATTCATTTAACATTATTTCAAAGTTACGACCTCGGAAAAAATGATTTACGACCTATCCTTGCACTTATGACAGTTGCACCAGCCTCGAAGTATGTCATTGCAATTTGGGTGCTTGGCAACCATCTTGCAGTTACGACCAGTTGCAGTATCTTGTGGTCATATGACTGCAATTTGTGAGCTTCCCTGATAGTTTATGACACTAAGCATCAACTGGGGAAGCTGGATTTGCTTAATGACCATGTGATTTGCTTAACAACCATGGTACAAATGGTCATAAAATTGGGTCCTATAATATGGTGATTTACATTATGACTGCACCAATCTATAATGGAAATTCTGGTCTCAATTGTGATTATAAGTTGAAAATTATCTGTTCTCTAAGACTTGAAAAACATAATACTCACAACGATGTCCTCTTCTGTAACCCGGGGGTGTAAATTATTCACAGTCATCTTAGTACCCTCTAAAGGACTAAAGGCTGGCTATAATAAAAATAAGGCGAACATCAGCAATAGAGGACACTATCAGTGATGTAATAATGCACACAAGCAAAGTGAAAAGCTCAAGTCTATGGTTAAATTTCTACATTTCAGAATGCAGGTAGTCCTTAACTTACAACCATTTGTTTAGTGACCAAAGTTACAACAGCATTGAAAAAACTGATTTATGACTTTTTTTCACACGTTTATTGCAGCATCCCCATGGCCACATGATCAAAATTCAGATGCTTGGCAACTGGCACACATTTATGATAGGTGTAGTGCCCTGGGGTCATGTGATGACCTTTTGTGACCATCTGACAAGTAAAGTCAATGGGGAAGCCAGGTTAACTTAAGAGCCATGTTACTAACTTAAGACCTGTAATGATTAAGTAATTCACGTAACAATTTTGGCAAAAAGTTGGTAAAATGGGACAAAATTCAGTTAATAACCATCTTGCTTAACAACAGAAATTTTGGGATCAATTGTGGTCATAAGTTGAAGACTACCTGTATTCCTCCTAACTAATATCCAATCACAATATAAGGCATATTCAGTCAGCAAAAAATTATACTGGATTTCACAAATAGCTCACGTTATATACAATTCTGCACTTCGGTTGGGGTGAGAGAGCCCATCCATAATTGTGAACCACACAGAGTTATCAGTGGCATGAAGGAAAATGCCATGTCAAAAAACGGAGCAAGATCAAAACTAAATGCAATTTAATTTAATTTAAACACAAATCAGCATAATTAATATAGTTCTCTGGAATTCTCTGGGAACAGTACCCTGGAAGTGCTTTGGTGACTGTGGCCTCATGTTTGCATCTCTGTATTTGGGAAAAGGATAGAATATATCTATTCACCTCATTTTAGACTAAAATTAATTTTAAAAGAATTTTACAATTCTAAGGATAGCACACAAAGACACCCCCTCCACATCTTCAACTCACCTCAACCACTGTAGGCTCTTTAGGAGGTTCCTCCTTGGTCACTAAGGTTCTAGACATGTTTGTGAGGGACTTTGTTCGGATAGGGGAAGGAGGAACTGGAGGAGCTGTATATGCATCATTTTGGACAACTTTTGTAAGAGGGACGGTCTTTGAGAGAGAAAACTTGTTGCCACTGTGTCCAGCCTGCACAAACAAAACATAAAATATTGGAAATGCCAGAAGCAATTCCTTTTCTTCTAAACACCAAAAGCCAAATAGTATTACATAGCAAGATCTCTCATATCAGACAATTTAGCTGCAGGAACAAACTCATGTGATCTAGACAAAGACGTATAGCTGTTGAATTAAGCTAACCCGCTACAATATTTCCTTTAGATTTTATCTAACAATCTGCTGGTTGGAGTCTTAGACTATACAGAAAATCATGTTTTTTTAAAAAATAAAGATTTAATTTTATTGCACTACTATACTTTAGTCTTTCTAAAAATGTTATACACCAGAGTAAGCTTAATGAAATACACTGCTTCTATCAGTAAATGTTTCATCTAATTTAGAATACATTTTTTAAAATCACATAGTTCCAGATACTATTAATGAAAACAAGGGGAGCATTTCAAATAATTCCTGTAATATAATCACATAACCTGATTTACCCATTTAACCCTGCTTATTCTTATTCACGAAACTTTGAAAACTTTTGAAGAAAACTTTCCCTCCTGGACTGTAGTAGAATACTGAATTCTAATGTGATATTATTTGTCCAGAAAATATATTCTAGTATGCTGAAAACATCATCTCCTCTTGCCTCTCTAACTATCTTTCACCAGAATGATGAAGGATAGAGTTAGTTTGCAACACAATGGAATCTGGACAGATTTCAATTACTAGCTAGTTCAAAAGATGGAAAGAGAAATTAATGGCACATTAATTCTGTGAGGGTCTACATCTGCCCCAGGTACAGGTAAATTGTCACCTTGTCCTAGAATAGGTGCAAATAATGTACAAATCTGTAAGCTGGAATGAGGATGTTCCTCCAATATGAATAGAGAGAAAGCATATTTATTATACATATGTACATGCTCACTAAATGCAGAAAAGAAAGAAGTTTACAAAACCAGATCCTTACTGCATTGTTCAGGAAGCTATTCGTTGCTGTGATTTTCATCTCTTTGTTGGGAAAGGGAGATACAGTTTCATCATCATCCTCTGTATCATATAGGCACTAAAACAGAAAATAAATTGATAAAAATTTTATAATGGAAATAATTGAATATTTCACATTGTATCTGCAAAATGAATATCTTAAAGAGACAAGGTTGTATTGAAGTAACAGCTAACCTCATCAAGTAAGCTGTTATGGACGTCAATTCTGCTTCTAGCTATCAAGAATATGCATGTAGTCATCTTTTAAAATTTATATTGTATATGTTAATCAACAAATTAATCAACCAATTTTTCTGATTATAATACTTCTCAGAGGTGAAACAGACATGGAGATATCATAATGCTGAAGAAATTTGTGCCACATATAAGGGCTACTTTAATACAGAAATATAAACTTTTCCATGTATGTATTGCTTACTTACTGAAATGCTCCAAAACTGTTCGATCAGGAATATCAAGAACTATTTAGAAACCCAGGAAAGCTTGACAATACTTACAGTGAAACAGAAGATGGCTCATTTATGCTATAATTTACATTTTAAGTGACAAACTGATTATTATATTAGATCTTTACAGATCTATACAGAATAATCCCAAAGCAGATGCTTCCAATGATTTGTCAACATTGTATGCATACGGTAGTAGCAAAATGCATAAAAATAGGTTGAACTGATAGTTACATAAAGACACGCACCTGTTTGTGGGTATGATTATTCACAATGTTGACCTTCATACCTGCAGAATGAGCATGTGATGGAATTGTCGCCTTCTGCTGTTATTGGGGTAGGAGAAGAGGAAAAAGATAAAATCAGCAAAGGATATATCAACTTCTGGAGTTAATTCAAGGAAGATTACAAAAATGTGAATTGTTATTCTTAGTGCTTCTAATAACAGACCAATTACTTATTTACCAAATTTTTGAAGCCTTAAAATACATTATTCTACAATCTCCTCTACTAACTGTAATAAAAGGCTTTTTAATGTGATATAGCAATTAAGCAAATAATGTTGTACTATTAAAAAAGAAAGCATAATTGCAGGAAATGCTTTCTCCAATAATTGTGTTCTGCTTCCAAACTTTTTGTAAAGATACCAGAAAAGGCTCAGTGTTTTACCCCAAGCTTTCTCTGACTTTTATTCAGATATTTGGAACCAGCCTGGTTTTATTGTGAGATATGATAACAAAACTCTGGAAAAATCACTGTACTTTTTACTGTAAGGAAAGCTCTAACTCAATGGTATCAGACTGATTATTAAAAGTAACTGCTTGGTTTTTAAAACAAATTCTACAGTCAGAACTCAATGTATTTATCATGATCAATCAGCCTCTGTGGAGCAGGCTGTTGCTTCTGCCCTAAAATAGAACTTAAAAAGCAAAACAGAATTGTTGGAATTTATTTGACTCCACATTTTTAAGTTGACAATTTCTGGATTACAACTGAACAAAGAAGGAAAAACTGGATGACATTTTAACATGTTGTAGAGTGCCTTAAGCTTGACTACCTGGCACAGAGACAAAGAAGATTGGGAAGCTTCTAGCATAAAACTGAAGAAAGACAAAAATGCTAAACTAATCCCTTCTTCTGCTGATAGCAGAAGACGGCATTAATACCTTTGGGAAGTTGATATCTTTCCAAGCATTTCGATGTGTATGTATACACATATGCTATCAGCTTTGTGTGCAAAATATACCATTGTTTCTGCAGGAAAACTGAAAATTATTGAACAATATAGCATTGGAAACCAGATGGCAGGCTGATGCATTTGTATTAACCTGCCATCTTCATGAGTGGTGTATTATTAAATATTTACAGAATATCTTTTCTGCTTCAAGAGATACAGTCTATTTTCCCTTTTCTCTTTTATGGTGCTTAGCGGAGTAAACAGAATCATCAAGTGGCATCTTATTTCAAACTCATAAAAAAGTGAGTGATAGCACCTAGTCAACCTCAGCTGGTTGTAGGAACTAAACAGAGTTGGTTGTGATCAAAGGGAAAAATCTGGGAATTGCAAAACTATCAGCTAGACTTTTAAAAAGACAAGTTACTTTTGCATACTGCCAAAAAAATTGCATAGAGGCAATCACCAGAAGCCTAGTTCAACTCGAGGAATCTTATTTCTTTTAAAATAAAGCACTTAGTTTACTCAAGATACAATATAAATCAATGCTTTATATAATTTTTCATATAATCATAAGGGTATGAACTTGATGCTGCTCATACTGTCTTGATAAGAACTGAAGCCCCAAACAGCTATTCAACACCAATTTGTCCCTCTTGCTGAAATTTGTACAAAAGGAAAATACAGATTACAAATTTGTCATTTAAATAATGTAGTTCTATAATTCATTTTAAATTATTAGGTGTAGGCAAAATAAATATCTACATCTATTATAAACTTAACTGCAGTAGTATATCCCATACACTTGGAACACTGCATTAAGAAAAATATTATTTTACTATGATGAATGACCCTGAAAAAGCAAGTTCCTCATATTTGATCTAGAGAAAAGACAGCTAGATGTCTTACATGCATTGATTTCTCCTATCATTACAAAAATGTCACTGTATGTTCAGAATATCGGAGAATGTCATCCTCGCTCATCTGTTAAGAAAACAACCTCTTCAACAGTTGACACAAAATATTGATGTCTGAAGCTGTTTCAGTCTGGCTTCAGGCCAGTGTATAGGACTGAGACAGTGCTGGACACACTTGCAGAACCAAGATATGAATGGTGTATCCATCCTAGTGCTCCTTAATCTCTCAGCGGCTTTTGAATTTGTTGAACATAGTATCCTTCTGGACTGCGGGGATCAAACGTGGAAGTCACTGGGCTCCAGTCATTCACTCCTTCAGGCTGGTTCTAATTGGAGTGGGGGGTGGGAAGAATGCCTTAGGATCCAACATTCCTTCTTCCTGTTCAACAGCTACATGAAACCATTGAGAGGTCATCTGATGCCAGTTCAGGGAGCAATTCTTCATTTGAACCCCAAGTGTCACAGGTGTAGTTGTCAATGTCTTGACTCCCTGTCTGGATGTGAATGGGACAGAATAGACTTTGACTCAATTCTAAAACGATTTAGTGGTTGTGACTGTTTGGACTCTTTAGGTGAATGATATCCTTGGATGGTGCTATACTTTCCCAGTCAAAACTAGTATGCAACTTGGGTGTTCTTCTGAAATTGCAGCTACTGCTCAAAGAGCACGAAGCAGTTGTGGCTAGGTGGTCCTATGCACAAGTACATCTTGTATGCCAGTTGTGCCCTTTCCTTGACTGAGAGACCTTTCAGATAACCATTCGTGCCCTGGTCGCCTCAAGCCTTGATTACTGTAATATGCTTTATGTGGGGCTGTCCCTGGGACCACCCAGAAGCTATAGATGGTTTCAAATACAGTGGCACAAGCATTAATAAGTGCACCTTGATGTGTCCATGTGTCATCACTGCAAGCAAGCTGCATTGTCTTTCAGTTAGCTTGAGAATGGATACCTGGATGACCACTTGTCTCCAATAATTTCCAGCTGCCAAGTGTGCTCCAGGAGAGTGGGTGCACTCCAGGTCCCCTCCATTAATTTTTGCCATGTTGTGGGATCTAGGAAGCATTTTCTATGGTGGCCTCCACACTCTGAAATAGTACCCACCCAGAGATAAGGAACTTTTTCTTCTAGAGTTCCACAAAGGATTGACAATCTGGCTCTGGTCCTGGGATTGATATTTGCAATTGTTTAACAGCCCCCTTATTTTGTTTTGTGGGTTTGTTAGCAATGTTTCAGTCTGAACTGCCTATTTTGTTTTTCAGTGTTTTGTTTTGTTTTGTATACCAGCCAAGTCTACTGGAGTTGGGTGGCCAATAAATTTAAATGAATGAATATAAATCTTGTTATAAGGAATTCTGAGAGATTCAGTTGAAATGAACTGTCACGAGTTTGACATAAACTGCATTGTTACTTTCACCAATATTTTTCTTTGAAAAACAAAATCATTTCTTCTGAAACCAGAAAAAAAAAAGAAAATGAATTGGCAATAACTTACTTGTATTGTTTTTGTGATCTTTACAGCAGGAGATACTGTTTCCACAATGGTGTTCATGGTGGCTGCAACTGGAGCACTTCTTTTCAAACTAATTTTCTCTCTAGCATCAATAACTTTGGTCACTTTTTCTATACTCTGTTGTTTCCGGGAATTTAGCATTTCCCGGGCATCTTGAACTTTCCCTTTGATTTTGAACCTTGCATCTTTCTGAAGCAGTTTCTCCCTGGCATCTTTCACACCAATTTTGTGCCTAGCATCAGTAATACCAATCTTTTGACGTGCATCAAATGTCTGCTGAAAACTGACACTGGGTGATGATCTACTTAAAAAGGTTTGCTGGTTTCCAATTCGAGATCTAATGCCTCCAAAGACCGGCCTCATGTTCAGTCTGAAAGAGAAATGCCACATATTAACTAAAGCTTTTCATTTAAAAAAAAATCAAGTACTTCCAATTCATCATAGCAGATTGAATAGATAATAGATTTATAGTTCTTAATGAAAGCGTAGCATGTTGGTTTTGCCCACAATTCCAAGAAATCTCTGAAACCGGTTTATAGTGTAAATGATATAGCCTGTGTGCACTGTAGCTTTTCTAGAGATGCACTTTTTAGATAATATGTCAGTGAAATGTTTTTAGACACCTTTACACAGTTTGCATTACATAGAACCAAATGCCCCAGGCCAAAAAGAAAAAAACGGAACAAAACCAGGTGAAGGTGCAGTATTTAAAGATGGGGCTAACGGAAACCACTTCTTGAGACGGGGGAGAATGGACTGTTGGACACACTGGGGCAGGCGGGGATGCCTGAAAAGCTTCCTACTCAGCCCTCACCTACAACATGCTGTTTCTGCTCCCTGCGTCCCGTACCCTTCTTGCCCGGAGACCCGCTGGCGCTGCCTTCCTGCCACCCGACACCCCCGCACTGCTCACGGTGGGTCAACAGAACCGAACTCTCTAGCAGGTTACGACTGACAAAACGATAAACCAATCAGAAGACAGGATGTCGCTCTGGGCGGGCCTTCCCTCCCGGACACAGTACGGATCTTTTCTGCGTGCTAAGATGGGGAGCGGGCCGTCAGGTTCCCTCCTCGTAGTTTCTCTGCAGATGGATAGTTCTTTCCACTCACCTCCCTTTTGTATTGACACTGACGCCGCGCTTCTTGATCAGTTCATCCAAAGATAAATCCGCCATATTTTCTCTAGGCCCGGAGAAAAGTCGCAACGACCGACTACCGGACATGAGATGCAACTACTTCCGGTCTCACGCTTACACCCGTTTGACTCAGCTTCTCGCGGCTGTAGGCAAATCACGCGTAATAAGGAATTGGAGATTTCGCGGAGGCTAGTTTCCCATAAGCCAAAGCGACATCCTTTTAATTTGCATTTATATAATGAGCTATTAGATGCATATTTTTCCAGATTCTAAAACATTTTTCTTATATTAGCGAGTTAGCGGATAAGTGGTAGAGATTTAAATTGTTGGAGTCATTTTTATTTTGTCTTATACAGTTCACCCTCATGTCGAAAGACTCTGTTGTCAACCACCTTTACTCCTCTGTGTTAGAAACAGTATGCCTTAAACTTATGAGTAAGGAAAATAACGATTCGGGGTGACGCCCGGGTCCTCACTAACAATGTGAGAAGAATTTTTGAACGGGTACAGGTCGTCCTTGAGGTGACCCGCCTACTTAGCGGGATGCCTGGGTGCTATGATCTGCCCGGAAGACACTTGTAAAAATATCAAAAACAAGTTTTGGGGCGGATTGATTCGTGAAGACTATTGCAGTTTGAGTGTTATGTAGCCTATTGTTTCGCATTTTTAAGCGGTATATAGATGTTTCGTCGTTGCTTTCTTAAAGGATGTTGGTTTTAATTCTCTAACTTACTTTAGAGTCATAGGGATTATAGGCAAACCAAACTCCTCCTGCCTCTTTCCAATTTCAGTCCTATGTCAGTACACTCATTTTCTGCATCATTTTCTGTGTATGCCTTTTAATAACGTTTTAGTTGGAAAACATGCTATCTATTCTCAGTTTTGCCACTGTTGACCAGCATGGCTCTACTATAATAAGTTTCCTAGTGTTTCGAGGACCAACCAGGCCCTACTTACATCCTGGAGAAGAGCTCAGGTCTGCTGGTATTGGGCATGGTGAGTGCAGGAATTGGAGCATGAAAAACATTTACCATTCTCTAATTATTGTATATTGTCAGTAATAAATATATGAGCCCAGTTGAAATTTATCCATCTATTTTTGGAATAACAATAGATTGTGTATACATACACTTAACTGTATAATCTTACTCAAGAAGTACTCCTAATTTTTCACTGCTTAACATATGCCATATTTTAGCAAAATTCAGTTCATGTCAATTCTCTACCATAGTTTACTCATTCTATTTAAAAAGGCTCCATGGGGCTCAACAGAAAATAAATCTTAATTAATTTGAGAAGGAGGGGGGGAAAGGTAAAGCCAGGTAAAAGATGTATCAAGTGCTGCTCATGGCAAATTATTACTTGGTTCCCATTACATATAAGCAACCAACCAGGAATAATATTCATACTTTGCATTTTCTTGACCGCATTGGTACCAAAAACAGCATGGAGCCTCGTGTTAGAATTATGTCACTTTTGCTACTACAACTGTAGCTACTATAATTCCCCCAAGGCTTTTCTTTGCTCATAAGAAGTAAACCAATTAGTTTTCCCCCATTTTAGAATCCCCTGACTATATATGCTACACCTCATACATCCAACAACTTATGCTTCACCTTTTATGAGTGTTAAAGCAAACCAACAGTTCAATTAAACAAAGTACAAGCACTGACAGAAATAGGCGGTGAGAGATTCGGAAAATGAAGGGGCATTGATCAGAAAAGTAACATGTTCTTCAAAATTTAACTTTTAAAAAATGAATTTAGTGAAGCTGAATACAGCAAACTATGACAAATACTTCAAATCAGCAAAGATAAATATGAAAGTGAAGGTTCTTCTCCAAGCTTGTGGGTTGGTTTCCAACGTTCGATTACCAAGGTAAGTAACATCTTCAGTGGAGTTTAGGAAATGTCAGTGTGATGAGTCAAACGAGGGTCTTATGATGGGTCAGGTGCGTCATCAGTCTTGTGATGGGGAGGTTACATCGTGTGAGGGTCATTGGGAGGTGAAGTGCTGGTGGGGGCAGCTTGCGTGGGTGGGTTCAGGGGTTATGTTGTCTCTGGTTGGCTGTGCAGTTGATTTGGATTCTGAGAGGTTCATAGACTGGTTATAGATCAATGTGTCTGTTGATGGAATTGCTTTTGGAGTGCCAAGATTTGATGAATTCACAAACGTGGCAGGTGATAGCGTGGCCAATGATTTTGGTGTTTGTGGATCCTGGTTTTTAATTGATGTGATTTTGTCCCACGTAGAATTGATTGCAATCTTTACAAAATTGTTGATTTTGTAATTACATTGTTTCTTTCATCCATCTCTATCTTGTCTTTGGTTCTGTATAATTCCTGGCAGTGTGTGGCTGTGGGTTTGTGGGCTATTCCTATTCCTAGGGGTTGGAGAATTCTGGCTGTTATTTCTTGACACCCCTTTTGTGTATGGTAGGCAGTGGTGGATTGCAATGTTTCACCACCGGTTCGGTGATCGCGCGCTTTGTGCATGTGCACATTACAGAACCAGCTTGAAAACTTGTTACTTCAGCTGAATAACAGTTGAGGCACGGCAATCTGCTGTGCCGCGCGAATCAGCTGAGCCGATATAGGACAGGAAAGGGCAGGGGCTGGTGGGAGGGGCCAGCTGATCTCAGAGCTACCGGCTGATGGTCGGAGATACCAGTTCACCTGAACCAGTCCAAACCAGCTGAATACCACCACTGATGGTAGGGTTATTTTTTGTGTGGTGGTTGGTTATGTAGTGTATTGTGTTTTGGGTGCTGTCTCTCAGAATATGAAGTTTTTTGGATAGCTGTTATGGCGAAAGACATCAAACAGCCATTTCTCTTCAGCTTTTCTTAGTGTTGTGGTGCTGCAGTGTGTCCTGCCCCTTCTGAAGAGGGTCTGGACACAGCTTCTTTTGTGTACGGTGGGCTGGTTGCTCGAGAAGCTGAAGATCTAGTCTGTGTGCATGGGTTTGCAGATGTGGGTTTCCAATTCTCCATTGTCTCATCTCACGTCAATGTCTAGGGAGTGTTTCCTCTTTGCATGTGAATTTGATCCCAGGGAATATTGAATAGGTGGTGTGTTTCATCAATTTGGGAGTGTTTGATTATGACAGTGTCATTGATGTAGCATGTCCAGAATCTTGGTTAGATAGTGGGTAGAGCTATGGATTCAAGCTGTTGCAAAATTGCTTCTGCTATTATATGGGTGATCCTATCAGGGTACCTTGTACTTGCTTATAGATTTTCCCATTGAAATGTGTTGGGGCATAGATTCAGGAGTTTCATGATGGTTTCTGTGGATATGGAGTGTTCTGTGGTGTCATCATTTTTGTGGATATGGTGTTTAGTGAGTAGGTGATGTATGGTTTTAGCCAGGTCATTGTCAATCAAGAAGAGCGTTGACATCAAAGGAGACCATTTCTTTCTTGTTGATCTTGGTGTGCTTGATGCATTGGAGAAATTATTCTGGGGAGTTTATTGAGGGGGTTGAGTCGTGACCAGGTGTCTTGAGTTTCCTCTGTAGGGTTTTTGCTAATTTATATGTCAGTGTTCCAGGGAGACACAAATGGGCATGAGGGGATCCCATTCTTGTGTATTTTGGGGAGTCTGTAGAAACTGGGTGTGGAAAGTTTTGTGATTGCATGTGCTTTCTCTCTAGTGGTGTTAGCTGTTGTTCTTTTTTCATTTTTCTTAGGGTGTCTTTGTCATATCATTGTTGATTATTTGGTAGGTGTTGGTGTCATTTAGATGGTTTTCAGCTTTGCTGATGTAGTGTTTTGTCCACTTTGCCATCAGGGTGCCTTTGTCTGCTGGTACGATGACAGTGCTTTTGTCGTTTCAGTGTTTTTAGTGCTCTCTTCTCCTTTTGGCTGTGTTTTGTTTTTGTATGTTGTGTTGCTCATTGGGGATGATTCTTTGTCTGATGTCTTCTTGTGTTTCTTGGTCCCGGTGGTGCATCTTTAGAATGGATTTAACTGGGGTCAACATCTTTGTGATTGAAATTGAAGACTTGTGTGAGGACGGTCTTTTCATCATCACATAGACATCAGATAGAAGACTGAGCCTGACATCCCCTAAACTCCGCTGGAGATGTTACCTAACCTAGTAACAAAATGTTCAGCATCTAACCCACAAGCTTGGAAAACCTTTCCCTCATCCTACACCCGAGCTACAGATATTTGCCGCTATTACAAAGATAAATATTTAGATTTCCTGCAATTGGAAAAAGCAGTTTGTAGTTTTGGCCATATATAAAGTCGGAATCATATAATTCTGCAGAATTACAAAAGCAAGGATGTTAAAAGGAAAACATATATGGAATGTTGACTGACATGAAAGAAAATGCAATGAAAAATTATCTAAGGAGAGTTTAAAAATCTCATCCTAATACCTCTGAGGGAAGTCTATAAGGTAAGACTAAAGAACGTCAACATTACTATTATTTAGAAGCCATTCTAAAGCATTTTCTCAGATTTTGAGTAATAAAAACCCTATTCGATTGTTATTTTAAGTCTTTCTGTATTTATGCAGTTCTTTCAAGCTTTCCAAACAAGCCATTCTATAAAAAAGCTACAAGGTATATAATTTCAAAATCTACTGAAGTCAGGAATTGTGACTATATGAAAAATACTTTTGACATGCACCTAATTCAAGCAGTGATTATTGAAACACTCCAAAAATAGATTATTTTACATTTCCCTCTCTAAGGTAACATGAAGCATATCCTGAAGGCAAATTATTGTGTTTTTTAATAGTAGAGCCCATGATCAGTCAAGGAAACTGAATGGTAGAATATTCAGAAAAAGATATTGCTTTATATAGTATGAATTTACTTCCACTACTTCTGAGGGTCACCAAAAAGTTTTTTTTTCAAACTTTCAAAGATAATAAGAATGTGCAATACAAGGCTATCAAAACCTATTCTGGAGTAATGTCTGTATATTTCCAGAAGAGCATTTCAAGCCTATGAAATTATGAATGTAATATGCAAACAATGTGTTTCTGATACACAGAAAACTGTCTAATTCATTAATATGTATCTTGTATATGGTGAAATTTAGCTTACATCTTAAACATAACTTATCCAAACAAAATACTGATATCATTTGCTACCTACTAAATTCAGAAAACAATTTAAACAAAAAAAGGAGCACTCAATTATTAATTGAACCAAGTAGCAATCTCAGTTTAAGATATTTGTTTTAGAGCAGGGGTGTCAAACTCGTGTTGTCACGGCAGCATCATGTGATGTATCATGGCTTTTTTCCCCTTCGCTAAACCGGATGGGGGCAGGCCCATACGTAATGCATGAGTCGACACCCCTGTTTCAGAGTTGTTACATATTCTGATCTATAGCCACTTCCCAAATTTCTTAGAGCTTTTGAATAGATAAAAGTAAAAAAAAGGCTGGAGCTTTTTTATGAGTTAAGAAGCTGAACTACCATCGCCAAGATCAGAATAATATATTTTTGGAAGGGTGTGATGAAAAAGTCTATCTTTTCCTATTCATTCTACAAAATGATATAATTTACCCAATTACATTATTGTTACTGAAAAGTTAAATATTTTACAAGCGCATTTTCGACAACAATAATATATTGGATGTATTAGTTTGTAAAACAATTTTTTGGGGAGAAAATTTATTATTTACTTTTATATTATATATACATTTAGACAATGCTGGATTGCGTATATTTTGAAATAAGTGCAGGACACTATATTCTGAGAAAGGGTATGTATCTGTTACTGAAAATAAAATTTTATATCTACATTTTAAAAATTCCAAGTACGCATACTTTCACAGTGTAAATTTAAAACACCATAATACCTGATTACTGTATTAGTTAACTATGATCAACTAAGCATCATTTGACAATAATGAATTTTGTACTTGTCATTTCAAAGAATTTTAAAAACAAAACTTGTTGGGATTAGTTAACCATCTAAGGACTGCAAGGAAAGAACAAAGTTAGTTTGGGGGTTTCATTGATATAGTTTTGCTTGAACTTTGAGGAAAAAGTTCTTCATTATTACAAAAGCTATTAAACCATAAAAAAGAATCTGAAGCAGTTTTAGCTCCAGATCCAGATATTAAATTTTTGTGACAAATTAATGAAGGTAATATACTTGGATTGTTGTTATATATTTATGCAATGTTATCTTTTGACAATAAATTTCTCTACTCTGTCTAAAATGTCTGTTGGAGTGTCAGTGTACAATTCAGTTGTTAAAACTTACCTCCTCAAAGAAAGCTATATTCCATATGTATAGAAATATAGTTACATAAAGTATTTTCGAGTTAGTCTGTGCTTCATAAATTTTTCAGTATACTCATGAACAATACGTATGAAACATTTATCTTTCAACAGATTTCCAGATTTAATTGAAAAAAGTGTCAATGTTAGAAGCATGCACATCAATTGTTAAGAGGGAGTGGGAACACACAGCTATTTCACTGGACAAAAATTATTTTTTTGCTTACTTTATTATTGTTTGCTGTTTACAATTAAGGATGTGCAGTTAACACACCACAAGGAAAAAAAACAGAAAAATCATTTTGAAAGAAAAAAACAAATATACTGAACATAGACCAATTAAATTGTACAAAGACATGGGACTGGCTTTGATTTCAAAGTTTCAAAAAAAATTTTTTTAAGGATGAAATGCAACAGCTGTTTGACTTCCAAGTCTAAATAGGCACTGTAAAAATAAAATTTAAAAGTTGTCATTTTCTTCAGCACATGTCCCCAACCTAAACATTGCCAAACACGTTCAGTTCTCAAGAAGGAACTGAGAACTCAATCTTCTGGTGGTAACAAAAGCCTGGAACCCACTCAACCTCTTTAAAAATGATTCAGTGCTGCTGTTTGACAGAATAAAACTAGAAGAGCTTATAAAGGTTTGAAAGCATCCAAAGCAAAAAGCACACTATAGTTTTGTTCACTATAACCTGTATTGGAGAAGAAAACATTTAAATCTATTATGTTGGTACATAAACCTGGTATCTTGAAGATAGATCTTTGAAAATATGTCTTACAAGTTTACTGGAGGAGAAGAAAAAAGGAAACTGCTTTACTTATCATCAATTGAATTATCAATGGAAACGGATCAATTCAGACTTCATTATAACCATGTTTATACACTGTACATCTATCCTAGATGGATAAACATTGGAATTGCTCACTGGTGTCCCTTTTAATAACTGTAAACTAAACCACAGTATGCAACTTCATAGGAAGGTAAAGGATCAAGTGAATGTACAGCCAGTTATATCTCTCCTGCTTCACGCTCCTCTGAGCTTCTCCTGTCTTCTGATCGACCATTTGCACTTTCATAAGATCGCTTCCTTTCTTTGCAGTTTCGATCTCTTGGAGATTTTTCTCTGGGACAACTTTCTTTGTCACATGATGTTCTGTTACGATCTCTGGTTCGTTCTTGATCTCTGGAAGATCTTTCTTTCGATGATCTGAAGAAAAAATTAATGTATCTGAAAATGTACATTACTTTCATTTGATTTTAACTGTTCATTAAGCCTACCAGAGCATAAAACAGCACAATTATCACTGTGTATCATTTCCAAAACGAGTGGAAAGAACACATAATTAGAACAAATTTTAAACTGAAATCACTAATTTTATTTTTCAAGAGTGTAAAAGTTGAGAAAATCAAATGAGTGTTATCCAGTATGTTTTTCTTATAGTAATTAAAATTAGTATGGACACTGTTTCAAGTGTCATTAATGTACACAATGCTTCATTTACTAGAAATAATGCAGATCCGCAGTGCCCCAGACTCAACTTATATTTAAATAACATGCTTATAAAAGTTAAAGCTGAACTTGGAGATCAGACCTGAAGTTTTGACTAACTGAATAAAAGGGGAAAAGATCAAAAGAAAAAATGGGTTTTGAAATGTAATTTTAAGGAAGATCGAAGGCTGAAAAAATACCTAGAACTTGATGAATTCACCTGAGACTGGTTTTTTGTAAACAGAATTGAACCGCACTCACATAGCCAAATTTAATTCTATCGATTTCTGGTAATACTGCAATTTATTTCTGTAGGTTTGAAGACCTTAGCTTGTAAAGTTACTACTTCAGGTATTTAACTTTATTACCTACTTTAATTAGATAAATGAAGACTAAACACATACTGAATATAAACTGGCACAGCACATTTAAATGAGTTGAAATTATTCAAGACTGAACAAAAATCCCAAAGTGGAATATAAAACTAAAATATTTGCTAAATTAAATTTAAAAATGTTACAAACCAAATCATGCTAGGAAATTGAAATTTAGACTACGCTCTTATACTCACTTTTTGGTATTGCTTTTGAATTTACTGATGTTATTGGTGTTCCCTTTCAAGTTGATAAATATAGAATTTTATATTAAACTCTTAAAAAAGAACTTGCCGCAAAATATCTCCAGAATTCCATTTCAGTCTACAGCTAGTTTTTGACTTATGGCTGTTTAACAGCTGTTCAAATTTACAATGGCCTCAGAAAAAGGGACTTACACCACGTACTTCCATTTACAGCTGTTGCACTACCCTTTGGCCATGCAATTACAATTCAGCACTTGGCCAATCTGCGTTTATGACTGGTAGCATCCTGTGGGTCACGTCATTGCAATTTGCTACCTTTTTTTGCCAATTTCCAGCAAAAAAAACCCCCAAAACCATTGGGGAAGCCGGATTTGCTTAATGACTATGTGATTCATTTAACGACTGCTGTAAAATTGTTGTAAAATCGGGTCCAACTCAATCTGTGGCTGCACAACTTACAATGGAAATTACCAGTCCCAACTGTGGTCTTAAGTCAATGACTACCTGTATTCTATTCAGTTTCCCATGTTCTTCCAAAATGACCTAGTTTTTTTTATTGACAAGTGAGAATGTAACTTCTCACTGATTTATTAGAGTAGGGGTAGGGGTGAATTTGTCTCCTGAGATTTCCTCCCACTTCTGCAAACCTTGTGAATCTTCCAAGAATGCTGATATTTCCTTGTTTGATTATAGCTACCCTAAGTTTTCACCTGAGTTGATTATAATTAAAAGCTTTTGAAGTACACTGTTCTAATGTACTTATAATAAACAAAATGGGAAAAAAAACAAAACACACCAGCTACTGTTGAAGATAGGTTGATGGCCTAGGTGCATTCTTTTCTGTTCAAAAGCTAACAAAATGCCAACTGCTCATTAAAATATTACCTTTTTTTGGAATTGGGTTCTCTGCTTCTGTCTCTGGAGCTGTGACTGCTCCTATGATGACTGCGACTCCGGCTGCGACTAGTAGAACGAGACCTATGACGATGTCGCTTTTCACGGGACCTGGAACGGGTTCTTTTCTTTCGTTCACGGGAGGATGACCGAGATCGATGTCTACGGCGATCTCGGGATCTAGATCTGAATTTTTTTTATAGTGGATGAGAAGAAATCCTTAATAATTCAATTAATCCCTAACAATTCTATTAGTCGAGTCATAAAAGGAAAATATCTTACTGGAACAATCTCTTTTGCCAAGACTTTGAAAAGTTTGGAGACTGCTGGATTGCTTTATATGAAATAAGGAGTTATCTAATATTGGAGTTTAAAAGTCTTGAAGTTTAATTAATGGTGGTTGATCAAAAACAAATAAAAACACTCTTGTTACATGCTACTGGCAAGGCTGTGGCAGGCATACCCTAGTATTAAGCAGACACATCACCAAGGAATTTCTAACTTAAAATAAGTCACAAAGAATTTGAAATAGAACACTTTAGATCTAGACACAGTATAGCACATTTTCAATTATTTAAAAACAGTATTCAGTTCAATTAAATAGCAGGCGACAGCAGCTAACTAATTTTGGGTGATCTTGTACAAACTAAGAATTAGCTCTAGGCAGCACTTGGAAGAAAAACCACTAGGAACCTCCAAGGCTATAAGCAAAACCTGCAGTTTAAAAAAAATCCCCAAAGGCAGCAGTAGCAAACCAATTCTATTCTATTACCAAGAAAAATATACTTGAAATTTCATTACCACAATGAGATAATTAACACAATGCTGATGATGTTACCTAATTTGGTAATGAAAGGTCTGCAAGAAAACTACCAAGCTCAGAGAGACCAAGGTCCCCCAGTTCAACTCTGATCTACAAATATTTTCTTCTATTGGTAAGAAGTCTATATCTTATCTTACGTTTTAAACTTCAAATAACATTTGGAAGAAATGTTATCTATCACCATATCAAAACTTTTAAAACTCAAGATTGTTAACTGTTATTGTACCTACAGTTAACTAAAGTATTTGCTTTTGGAGCTTTGGAAAAGGTAATGTTATCTAATATCATAAAAGTAAACATTCTATTTTTATTATGGTTATTTTCATAGCTTCAATAAACCTAGTGATACTACTTCTAAGAAAACACATGGCCTCAGAAATAGATTTTAGATAGATTTTAAAATTCTTTTAGAGGACTAATACTTGAGGGATTGGGGCCTTGGATTGAGACCTGGCTCCAATAAAATATTAGCATAGTACAAAAAAATCACAATGGGTTTGCTTTAAGGAAAACCTTTCTTAATGTTGGATAGATATAACTTTATATTCACAGAAAAAAAAGAACATCCTACCTTTTGGGGTTCTTGCTTTGAGAACGAGATCTAAGAATAAAGAAAAAATAAAGATGAATTTATATAAATTACAAATGGAATTATCACCTGCACCATTAAGATGTCTCACAGAACAGAACCACAGACATTTGTAACAAATTGGAGCTTTACTTTTCAAATGTCTTTAACTATTCAAAATAATTATTCCAGGGAATCTTGTAAATGTAATAATATATCAAAAGGTTTATCTCACATTAATATAGTTATGAATAATGATATAAATCTTAATGAACATATTGTAAAAGATATATATATATATATATATATATATATATCATTTCATATTTGATACATGTATTTAAGTCATTTATATTTTTATCAAATTTAAAAATTGTTCATCTCCCTCACAAAGCAATTAATAGCAACATATAGTCCTCGACATACAAGTCTCTTAGTGACCGTTCAAAGTTACAACAGACACCCAAACAGGTACTGTCCCAGTCCCAAAGTTATGCCTGCGGCAGCACCCCTACTATCTTTTGCCCTTATGACTGACTGCAGAGATGCTACAGCACCCCACCTATTCCTCACCCATCACGCCCCACTGCATCCCGGCAGGCACTGGGCCTGCTTTGCCACCCCACTCCTCCCCACCCCGGTCACTGCTTACTCACTTATCTTTCAAAGATATACAGAGCTCAGGAAGTCAGGGTAGAAAAAGAGGTCAGGCTGCTCTGTTGCTGGGCCACATGGCATAATCAAGGAGAAGTCCTGCCATCACTTTTCTTTTTATCACTAGTCTTGGCTCCCCCAGGATTAGCAAGGCTAGCGTAGAGCTAGGTAGAGCTAAGACTAGTGCTAGCAAGGAGAAAACCTGCTGGTTTTTCCCTCATCGCTTGTCTTAGTTCCCCCAGCATTAGCATAAAATTAACGTAGCTAGCACCTGGGAGCTAAAACTGTGTAGCAATGCAGGATTTCTTCTCTTTAATTATGCAACATGGCCCAGCAATAAAGCGGCCTATCCTCTTTCCCTACGCTGTCTTCCCGAGCTCTGAGGATCTTGAAACATAAATGTGCAATTGTAATGAAGTGGGGTGGGGAGGAAGCCCATGGCAACTCTTGGGAGGCGTGATGTAGGTGGGCTTGTGCCTACACTAGGATTCTCAGGGTCACTCCCACACAAGACAACCCCTGCTCTACTTCACAACCTGCATGTTCATTTAACAAAAGAATTGGACAGAGCAGGGATTTGGGGGGGGGGGGGGAGGGCAGAGAATAATTAATGAGACCTTCCTGACTTTCGACCACAACAGGCAAGCTCCATTACAGTTGTAACTCGAAGAGTATCTTTACTTTAAAGTTAATATTTTAAAAGTAACTCTGACAAATAAGAAATTTTCAATGGGAAAACAAACCCCTAGATTTTCTTTATCTAATTACAACTATCATTATCAATCTGATTTTCAAATTTATTGATTGGTATTTAGCATTTTTTAATGGAATTTAAGTGACCAAGTTGAAAAGCCGTTATGTGGACACGTTATTATTTGTTCCTTTAGATATGGCAAAGGCATGATTCCATATTTACGTATAATTCTATTGTATTTCTTGTAAGCAATATTTGGAAATTGATAAGATATATGTTCATTCTTATTCACATGATAAATATATGCACAGGGATAATTCCAGTTTGAAAACTACAGGTAATTTTTTGAAGGAGTGGATCATTAACTAATAGGTATTAACATTAATAATTATTTACTTCATTTAGGTTAATGCAAGAAAAATTAATTGTTCATAACTTCAAAATTCAAATATTCAATCAAATCATTTCCTTTCACAATTTGATGTAGGCACATTAGTATGATCTGAAATTCTACTATCAGCATTTACATGCATTTTGGATGATTCTAAATTTTTGACTAGAATGGACTGTTTTAAATCTACAGACAATTACAAAGAATATCACTAGTGTGGAGGTTAAGTTTCCAAAAAATCTGTAGTCAGAATATCCTGTATTAGCAAATTAATGCTTAATGGCCTTAAAGAGTATTAGTACGACTCTATGATTTTAAAAGGAGATTAATTCAAGAAACCCTTTTTCATTTTATTGGCTACTCCAGAGAACATTTAAAAAAAACACTTGCTAACCTCAGAATTAGGAAATGTAAAATGATGGAGGGGTCCCATTATTGTCCTGGTTTGGTTTAATGTCCATAGATTTGTTAATATAGTTTTAAGAGGAGTAAAACAGCCAATGTAGTGTAGTGGTTAAGATGCAGAATTTGCATCAATTGTACTAGGTTCAAATCCATGCTCACTGTCACTCTTTTCTAACCTAACTTGTTCCACAGGGATGTTTGGGGAAAAGAGTTTATAGATGTTTGGGGAAACGTTTATGGATATTGTCTTAACCCTCAAAAGCCAAAATATAACTCTAATTAATAGTTACAATGTGAATGTAGTTCGGTATTATATATCAATCAGGCATGGAATAAACTCCCCCCCCCACAAAAAGATTTTATTTTGGAAAAATAGCAGTACCCCAGATGCATAATCTTGGACTGCATGTAATTTGTTCATTCTCTGCTTATGAACTGGGTGGATAATGATGTAATGAAAAACTGAGCAAGGGTATTTCATGGGGTCACATTTTAATGCTGTTTATAATAGCTGAATTGCTTCCCATATATATTATATACTTTCCCTTTTTGTTTTCTGCCTTTCATTCTGCATACTGAAGCAATAAAAATAAATCTAGAAATCACACGCTAATGAAAACATTCAAAAGTCTGTGTGCATATTTTACTTCATCAAAGCAAAACGTCTTGCATGCTAAAGGTGAAGTATATGGGGAATATCAATCTAATATTTAATTTCAGTTTTATTTTTAGCAGCAGCTTGAACCTGTGGCATCAATGTATATTTATGCAGGACTGTTAAATATAAAACCAAAGTCAAAGAACAGACTGATAGTACAACAGTAAGAAGTAATAGAGTTCCACCTTCTTAACTTCTCTCTTTCTTCCTTCTCCCTTTCTTCTCTCCTCTTTAAACGTTCCTGATTTCGTTTCTCCTGTTTGTCAGCCACAATTCTCTGAAATCATTTTAAAAATAAAGATCAAAAGTTTCAAATATTGAATTATTATATAAACTGGGCCTTAAGCCCTTCAGA
This sequence comes from Oxyrhabdium leporinum, assembly GCA_032468155.1. Taxonomy (NCBI): domain Eukaryota; kingdom Metazoa; phylum Chordata; class Lepidosauria; order Squamata; family Cyclocoridae; genus Oxyrhabdium; species Oxyrhabdium leporinum. The sequence continues at coordinate 36,122 of JANHFL010003821.1, read as the reverse complement.
AGTGGCAGGTGAACATGCGCATACCTCTCCACTTGTGCAAATGGCAGGCAAGTGCGCACGTGTGCTTCATTTGTGCAAGCAGCACATGTGCTTGCCTGCTGCTTACGCAAATAGAGCTGCGTGCACTTGCCTGCCACTCACACAGAACCAATCTCTCCCCCGGGCCGGTCCACAAAGCTAGAATGGTTGGGGAGCTCTGATATAAACCATTAAGAATATATATTTATAAGACAAAGTTTCTTTTTCTCATCAATTGGCAGCATTATTCTAATCTGATAGCAATGCAGGTTACATATATCATATAGGAAAATGTAGGGAACATGTATACTGTCCCAATATTATTGCCAATTACTTTACCATCTCTTTTATAAACTTTAACTGCCCTTACACTCACATAACAAAAAGAGCAAATTAATTTTGTCCATAGTTACCAAAAATTAAAATCTAATCTCAGAGAATAGCCAAAAGCAGCAGGAAAATAAATGACTGACTATAAATAAAATTGCTAGTAATTTCAAAGTCAGGCTATAAAACAACATAATTCTTTCATAAACATATACCGTATTTTTTTGCGCCATAAGACGCTCTGGACCACAAGATGCACATTAGCTTTAGAGGAGGAAAACAAGAAAAAAAATCTGCCTCTGCCTCCCAGCATCCATCGATATTCATCTGGGTAGCGTCCTTGCAGCAAACAGCCTGGTCAGCTTCAGCACGTTATCGCAGCCTGATTTAGCATGATTAGCTGATTGGCGGTTGGAGTGGCCTCCTGGAATACCGCCGATCAGCTGTTCCAGGTGGTGGGGATCGCCGCCTCCATACGTCCCGTTTTCGGCCACAGCGCGTCCCATTTTCAACCCATTCCAGGCGGCCTATTGCCACCTATCACTGCTTAGAACGGGCCAAAAACGGGACGCACGGAGGCTAAAAATGGCCAAAGGGTAGAGGCCGACAGGTGGGGCTGCAGCAATATTTATTCTATAAGACTTTCCACCCACTTTTGGAAGAGAATGAAGTGTGTCTTATACTGCAAAAAATACGGTACTAATAGTTTTGCTCGATCAAGCTAGGGTCATCTTAATCCAGAATTTTGTTTCACATTATTGACTCCGGGGTGCTCAGATGGACTAGATATTCAGAGTCTGACAACAAAAAAAGAGGGAATCAAACTATTCTCCAAAGCACTTGAGGGCAGGACAAGAAGCAATAGGTGGAAACTAATCAAGGAGAGAAGCAACCTAGAACTAAGGAGAAATGTCCTTACAGTGAGAACAATTAATTGCTTCCAGAATCTGTGAATGCTCCAACACTGGAAGTTTTTAAGAAAAGATTGGACAACCATTTGTTTGAAATGGTATAGGGTTTCCTGCCTGAGCAGGGGTTTGGACTAGAAGACCTCCAAGGTCCCTTCCAACTCTTCTCTTCTAATTCTATTCTATTTTTCCAATCCTCTGCTACTAAGTTTGATTTGAATGACAAGAGAGCATATGATTATGATAATACAACTTATATTTGGGGTATTTGTTTACATTTATTCTTTTAATATTTGTAAGGATTATAATCTGCTCAGAACCTTCTCTTTCCTTTAGCAACTCAAGATGGTGTATATACCATGTTTCCCCTTTGAATGTATTTCTTTTGGGCCCCGAATAAGTACTCGGACTTATTTGGGGGGAGGTCTTATTTTTTTGACATGCAGCTACTGCTAGCCCCGCCCTCTCCATCCCACTGTCTCCTTGCCCATGACCACAACGGGCCAAATTCTCGGCACGCCTTGGCCTTCCCTGCCTGCTGCTGGGACACTTCTTGGCCACATGCTGCTGGCTGCTAAGCAGCTGCCCATGCTGCTGTTGGCCTAGCAGGGGCTCTTTCCCTCCTGGCGGGTGGAGGCCGGGGCGTGCCAAGAGCTTGCCCACGATTGAGGCTCCCTGGGGTGAAGCCCGCAGCCTGGCGGCTTGGGGGAGGGGGGAAAGCCTCTTTGCACAACCCAGCCTCTTTCAGGTGGGCAGGAAGCCCCCTCCCACCATGCAGCCGGCTGGTTGAGAATCGGGCAGTCCTGGGAACCACTCCCCGGTTGGACATGGAACTCCGGCAGGAAGGCGTCTCCTTTGGGTAGAGCACCAGCCTGCACATCTACTCGGTGCTGCAGGTGCCAGACAATCCTGTGTCTGGTGGGTGCTGCAGCTCTCATGCCAGTTGTCCATAAGGTAGCTCCAGTGGGAGGTAGTGGTGACTGCTGGGTAGGAATTGGGGCTTGGCAGTGGGCTGCACTGGGTGGAAGGCGAAGTGGCTGCAAAGCAGCTGCAGGCAACAGGGGCAGCCCCATGCTTGCTTGTCTCACAGCTCGCATTAGAGCTGCAGCACCCACTAGGGCCAGGGCCCAAAAAGCAGCTGGCTTAGCGTAGCTGTAGCCCAACCCCTGCAGCACCGAATAGCATACAGGGCAGTGCTGAGCAGCCCAAACACTTGACAATGCAGGCTTCATCTCCCTGTGGGCGAAAAGTGCACGGCAGTTCAAGCGATCAAGTGTGTGTGTGTGTGTGACAGAGAGAGAGAACAAAAGAGAAGAACAAAGCGAGGCAGTGGGGGGGGGGGTGGAGGACGAAGCAAGGCAGGGGGTGTGGAGCTACTCCAAGGGCCCTGCACCGGCTTAGCTGAAGGCCCTTCAGCCAGGCCACCCATGCCAAACCCTCAAACCCCACCCCACCAGGCAGCCACATCCCTTCACTAAGCTGCTTTCCAGCTCCGTTCTCTGTTGCACATTCAGGACAAGAAAAGTAGCCTGTTGTACTGCGGTAAAAAAAAAAAATTACCGATAGTTCAGACCTTCCAACTTCTCATGAAGCAAAAAAAAATCTCGCAAAGTTGGAAGTAGTCCCACAGACTACTTTTCTTGCCTTTTCTTGTGGAGAACAGAGCAGGAAAGCAGGTTAGTGAAAGGATATGACTGCCTTGGGAGGGTGAGGGACCTGTGTGTGTGTGTGTGTGTGTGTGTGTGAGAGAGAGAGAGAGAGAGAGAGAGAGAGAGAGCATTGCCGCCAGTCCTGGATAACTCTCC